>CM046816.1:31686375-31740705 GCA_025617385.1 Murraya koenigii | reverse complement strand
AATAAAATAAGATAAATCTTAATAAAATACTAAATACTAAATTGACTCAAAATCTAGTATTCTTAATTAAATAATCTAAAATGCTAATTAAATTAAATTACAAAATCTAGTATTCTTAGGGTTTAGGGTTTAGGGTTTTTTTTTTTTTTTTTATAGAAGCCACCGAGTGTGGTGGGGGTTAAGCGGGACCCCACACATCACATATATGAAAAGTAAATGAAGTACCTGCTGGAGGGGACAAAGGCCAAAACCTCAAGAAATAAATGAGCAGTATCTGAGAACAATATAAGAAAATAAGCAGTGTAGTCTCGAGGAAAGTGAAAGAAGCGAAGATCATCTCCTAATGTAAGGAGTCTCCTGCAGCGTCAAGCCAGTAGAATACCCGTCGAGACCATGGGGAAGGGCACTATGGTGATGGAGCCAGCTGCTTGAGTGCAGGTGTGAGCAAGCCAGGTTGGCCATGAAGTCGGCAGCTGTGGTGGCCTCCACGGAGAAACATGGCGAATGATGATCGAGGCGTGTCATGAAGGGCTCTAATCCTAGCTAGAATGTAAGTGAACTCCCATCGCCGGGATCTTTGAGAAGTGATCCAAGCAAGCTGCAGTAGCGGAATCAGATTCTAGCTCAGGAGAAGAAAAACCAAGGTCGGTGACCATTTTAAGGCCCTCAGTAAGCTGCAGTCGACTCTGCCGAATAATATGGGGTGGTGTCAGAAACATCCAGCGGCGAGGACCAGTCCACGATGATCCACGAAAATCCCTCGGCGGCGAGACATCCGGGGTTGCAGCGGGAGCATCAAATCCACACTCGGTTTGACCACGCCCTCGGAGGTCTCAGCCGAAATCAGAGCGAAGCAGGGCCTATGAGGTGAGCGAGATGATCCAGTAATCCATCTGCGAGCTGCGTCGCATGACCCCTCGGTGGGGCGCCTTGAAGCCGAAGCGGCCCACCTGACCTCAAATCAGAAATCACACGAAAAATAACACTCCACTGCACAGCAGAAGCATCAAATCGAGCGGCATTTGGACCTTCAAACTTGCCATAGGATGAAGCAAGGAAGGAGGACCAGAATATCTTCATTGGGAGGAACACAGGCGTCTCAATGAAGAAGTAAAGCATAAGGGGAGATAAAGCGGGGATACTCTAAGCCAGAGTGGCGATGAAAGTAAAGCCAAACACATGCGACATGTGGGCAATCAAGAAAAAGGTGTCGAGCAGTCTCCACAGCTCCATTGCAAAGACATCTCGAAACCATGTAGAAGCCCAGGGTGCAGAGAGCATCATCAGGTGGCCGAGTAGCACGCGCAATAAGCGCCCGGAGGAAGAAAGACACCACTGGAGGGATCATTCTCTGCCAAATAAAGAACAAACCTCATACAGTGGCTCTAGAGTCCCGAACAAGGTCCCAGCGATCCTCGGGAGAAAAATCACCATCGTTAGAAAGGTCCCACTGCGTCGGTCGGGACCATCGTCGGGGCGGGAGCAGGAACCAAAGGATACTGCTCAACAGCGGAGGGTGGAAGTAAGGCCTCCAACCTACCTCCATCCCATCTGAGTGCCCCTCAAAAAGGCAGAGGCGAGGCAAGAAGAAGCCGGTCGGGGTTGTACGTGAGCAGATGGAGAGGAGTTGAGCCAACAATCATACCAAAGCTACTGGTCCGGATCTAATCCGCCCGGTGAGCGTAGGGTTCGGTGATGCCGGATCTTACAAAGCGGCGCCAAGAGGAAGCGGGATCACGAAGCTGAATCATCCCGGATGCTCGGATCGGCAGTATTTAGACCTCGTAAAAGAAGCCCGGAGGGGCGTTGGTCGCAGCGCCACGGAGCTTAAGCTCGAGAGCCTCGGCCCGGATCGAAAAAGGATCTAATGCCCAAGCCGCCCTCGGTTGTCGGGTAGCAAATAGAGAGCCACAGACACCGATGAATCTGGCAAGCGAGTGTCGGTGTCGCCCGGAGAAAGCGGGTAAATAGGCGCTCAAGGCGATGGACAACGGTGTCGAGGCGGTCTAAGGGCATGAAGTAAATGGAAGGCATGGAGGAAAGCACGTGTCGATAAGAACAAGCTTGCCGCCAAGAAAGCAGACGATTAGTCCACCCGGAGATCCTATTACGGACCTTGGCGACCATATCATCGAAGTAGCGAGATCACAGGCGCCCTACATAGGCCAGGGCACCCAAGGTAAGTGAAAGGCGAGGTCACATTGCTTTGGAAACCAGATGAGAGATCGGATAGTCGCTGACGGGAAGAGGGCAAACTTCCCACATAGAAGGCTGCTCTTGAGTGCGATTAATCTGTTGGCAGGAGATGGTCGATAGTGTGAAGAAGCTCGTCAAGCGGTGCATCTTGGACTTGCTCCCATTAGCAAAAATAACAATATCATCCATGAAGCTCGGATCGTGAAACCATCGTCGAGCGGAGGTGGTGTCTTTGCATAGGGGGCAAGACAAACAAAGTGTCAGGGCGCGAGAAAGAAATTCGGTGACAATGATAAATAAGCATGGGGATAGGGGATCACCTACTGGTAAGCCACCTAAGGATGAAAGAAGCCGTGGTTGGTACCATTAACTGAGCAGAATACCACGGACCGGAAATGGCCACGATAGATAAGAGAAACCCACTGCTCGGGAGGCAGAAGGCCGAAGCATCCCGAAGAATAAAGGACCAAGACATCTTGTCGTAAGCTTTAGCCATATCAAGCTTGACACGACATTACTCCACGGGTCCTTCTATTCAAATCGTGAACCGACTCACGGACAAGAAGAACATTATCATGGATGACCTACAGGAACAAAACCACTCACGAGAGGCGAGATAATCCTAGGAAGGATCGGTGAGAGGCGAGCAGCGAGGAGCTTCGTGAGGATCTTATTCTCGACATTACACAAACTAATAGGTGCGAAATCGGACCAAGTGAGGCAGGGAAGCCTTCTTAGGCGGGAGAACCGGGAGAGTGGGTGAAACCCAGGGGCATGGGCGAGACACAGTGAAGAAATCCGTCACGGTAGCCAACAAATCACTACGAATAAAATCCCAACAAGCACGGTAAAATTTACTACTGAAACCATCGGGCCCGGGCGCTAAGCGGGTCGATAGAAAGCAGCTCTGCGAATCTCAGTCCATGCTCAGGGAATCCTACGGAGGTCGTCCTCATCCTCGTGGGAAACTAATCTCGGAATACCGGAAAAATCATGAAATTTGAGACAAGCTGGGATCACTGCGTGAGTAAGCTCTGGAAGAGCCGAGCAGTAGAACTCGCGATCTCTGAGAGGCTCGAGAAAGCCAAGAGGAGTCATCGACTGGATCCTATGGACAAAACACTGCTTGGCGCTTCTTCACAGCCATCGCATGAAAGAAGCGGGTGTTGGAGTCCCCTCCAGGACCCATCGACACGGAGGTATGTCTAAGAAAAGTCTCCTCGTTGGATAAGGCCGCATAGCGGTAGAGCCCTAGCCTCGGAACAAGCGGATCTATCCTCGGGAGAACTAGAAATGTCAGTCGGTGCTCCCAGATGAGCCACCTCCTCCTCGGCCTCTCTAACCCTATCTACGATGTTGCTAGAAAACATCTTTGTTCAGAGCTTTCGAGACCTGACAGGCGCACCGACCTGCTGAAGGCCGCATCCGCTACAGGGGCGGGTCGGACCAAGGCTAGCAGAGCAGGTGTCCATGAAATCGGAGTGATTAAGCCGGGGTGTAGGAACACAGAAGCAGAGCCGGACCCATGATCGAAACCCAATCAAGAGCAATGAGGGAGGCGAATGATCGAGAGCGGTCACGGTTGAGGTGGGTGACTTTTAAAGTGAGAAGAGCCTAGACCCTTTGGGGTTGCAAACCACCTATCCAGGCGTCTGCGAGTACGACCATTAGTCCGGTATAAGGACTCCCGAGAAAACCGGCATCCTCAAACCACGATCAATAAAGCGAAATTAAAGGCATCGATAGCGGTTTGAGTGCAGAATATGGCCGCGGAGATCTCGAGATAAAGATTGGACAACATTAAAGTCACCCCAGAGCCATCAAGGATTGTCAAGATTATCGGCAAAAGCGTGAAGGGCATCCACGACTCCTCCAGAACAAGGATAGAACAGGTGGCATAAACAAAGAAATAAAAGCAGGGAGTAGAAAGAGAGTGACTAACTTGGCAATGAAGGACTGGCCCGCATCCTCGATAATATCAAGGTAAAAGGGTAGCCAGAATACCCAAATCTTCCGAGGCGGGAGGATACGGCATGGTCCATCCCAGGCGTATCTGGGTAGCCTCAGGTCTGTCGAGAACAAAGAAAAGGCTCAGAATACAAATAAAAGTGTCTGAGTGTGGCGGATAAGCTTCCTCGAAGCGACGAGCAGTGGGAGCCTTACTAATCCCAGATGTTCCATATAATGGAACTAATCATCAAGTAGGGAGGGCGGGAAGCGTCCATGCGTTTCTTGTTGACCAGCGTTTCTTGCGAGTGACGGTGGTGAAATCATGCAGAGAAGCAGACACTCTCTCTCTGGCTAAACTGTCAATCACGGCATCCGGAGGAATATGGTGTCTAGCACTGTCGGAATCAGTGAGAAAATGGCTGTCATCTCCACGGGGGTCCTCACTACTGGGATCAGTGTCCGATCGGTGAAGTCTATCCCTCAATATACCATGGGCACCAGTACGCGGTGTCAATCTCCTCGTCGAGGCGAGGATGGGCGATCCACAGGTGGGTGTTGAATCCCGCATGTAAGGTGCACAAATCGGAAGGCACATCCTCGGGGGGACGAGACCCTGTAGAGGCTCCCTGGTGGCCCTCAATATCCTCAATTGGGCTCCGTAAAATAGTGTTATCATGAAGAATGTCGTCGGATCTATCATACGTATCAAGCTGAAAAGCGGGTCCAGGAGAATGCGTGCACAGGCAAGCGCCACTGTCGGACTCCGGCGCTGTGCCTCCTCGCTCACAGGAGTGAGGATACACCCAGATGGGGCTTATGGGTCTGTGATCGGAAATCAGCTGCGTCTTGGCGATGGGAGGAGAAGTGGGCGTGCCCGTCGGTGAGGAGGCGTGGTGTGGGGCCGGGGTTGTACCTTGCGGAGACTTGGATTAGTAGTGAAACAAGCCTCCATGAGAATGCCGAGATACTAAACATCTTGAGTACAATAATCGGGCACCTTCTCGAAGACAACACTCTGCCCGGAATCACGTGTCCCCTCTCCAGATCCGGATCAGGTGGAACAAGAGGCCTCGAAATATCATACTCGATTAAAACCACGAGCCACGGATGGTCTATTGGCGGAGGCAGTGGCGTGGTCGACCAGTAAGGGAGTCTAGATGGCGGCGACAATGGAGTAAAGGCGGTTGCAATGAATAAAGTGTCTGCGGTAGGTAAGGCGGAGATACCAGGGCAGGAACAATCGGAGACTCCATGGAGCAGTGAAATCCTTACTCCACTTGAATATCGCATGCTGCGACCATTAGCGATACCACGATTATCGCATGACCAAATCGAGAGTAATCCTCCTCCAGTAGATAACTTAATGAGGATGTGTCGGTTATCGAGGAGAGAAATCAGGAATTTCCTTTAAGACCTGGGAAACAAAAATTTTACGATTATGTCCATAGAAGGGCGACCAAGGAAAACTTACCAACAAGAGAGTCCGAGATGGTTGCGCCATGGCCGTGATCTCTGAGGTGAAAAGATGATGGGCTGGTTCCCCATATTGGAGAGATCTTGGGTCTAAAAGGAATATCAGAGTCGGATGCCACGAAGCGACATCAAGAAAGATTTTTGAGGTAGGGGGCATCGGGATCGAGGAGAGGCCGGGTTAATAATGGAAGCATAGGAAGGTTTTGGGTTTAGGCCTTGGGTGGTAGAAATTGGGTTAAGAGTTATGGAGTTTTGAAATTTTGGATTTAAGGAATGTGATTAATTCAATGAAGTTTGGAATTTGGGTTGTTGAGGCTGGAATTTTATTTTGGGCTTGTTTATGTTGGTTGGGTTTAATGTTAAAGGGTTGGGCTTTTTGGTTTTGGCTTAAATGGGCTGGATTAGATTTATTGGCTTCATTAAATGAGTTGGGCTGCTGAGGGAGGGATGGGTTAAGTGTTTGAGTGGGGTAATGGGCGAATGTTGGGCTTGGGAAATGGTGCTAGGGTTAGGGTTAGGAGTGTTATGTTTTGCTTTTGTTTGTTGAGCAAAATGGGAGCGAGCTCTTTGGAAGAGTTAGGCGTGGAGGTGAGGTTTGTTCACGCAGTTTTGGAGGGCGGTGATGGTTTAGCGAGGCCGGCGAGGTGGACGGAAGTTGGAGAAGGCCGGCGGCATGGAAAGGAGGGTGGTGGTAGAGTGGCTTTCGGGTTTGGGAGTTTTGGAGAGTTGAAAAGCTTGTGGAAATCCAGCGGTGGGGTGGGAAATAAACTCGGGATGTGGGACGTCGGTGGAGGGATGTGGTGGACCGGTAGGTGGGTGGGATTTGTTGGCCGTGATTGCCGATCTTGAAGACATAGGTGGCTCGCGGCTTTGGGTGTTTGAGGTGGCTGAAAATCTTGGGGAGGTCCGGCGATGTAGTGGTGAGTTTCTTCGAGGTGTGGCACGTCAATGGAGGCCTCGGCCAAGGTAGGGAAGGTTGAGCTCGTCGATTTGGGTTCGGTAAACTCACGGGCTGTTCGGTTTGGGTGGATGGGTTTGTGTTGCGTGATGGGTTTTGGTTCGGTTTGAGGGTCTTTTCATGGGAGCTCGTGGCTTTGGGTTGGTGGATGTAACTATTTGGCTGGTTTGTGATGGATTGGAGTGGTGGTTAATTTGGATTTGTGAAGATTCAGTACGTGGTTTGTTGTCTGTGAACCAAAGGCCCCCTCCATGGCGGTGAGGCGGCGGTTGTGGGCAGATTATCAAGGTAAGTGTGGGGTGAAAGAGCGATCATTTGGGCGGTGTTTGGCAGGGTTGTGGAGGGTGGTGGCGGCAAGTGGGTGTCATCGGTAGCAGCTATATGGGCAAGGTTTGCTGAGGTAGGGGGTTGACCATGGTGGAGGTGGCGGTTTGGGGTGGGATGGAGTTGTGGTGGGATGGTGTTGTGATGGAAACCGCGGCGGATGGAGTGGATAGTTGGCAGGTCATTTGGTTCTCAGGCATGAGGAGGAAGGCCGGCGGTGGATCCGGTGGTGGTCTTGGCGGTGGAGCCGGCGGTGGGAGCCTCCGGTGAGGCCATGGCCGGAAACACTAAACTTAAGTAAAAATAAAGAGTTGAGAGAATATTGCTAGAGAGAAAGTTAGAGAGAGGTTGGAAAGTTGGTTTAGGTTTTGGTTTAGGGTTTTGGGTTTAGGGTTTTAGGGTTTAGGGTTTTAGGGTTTTAGGGTTTAGGGTTTAGGGTTTAGGGTTTAGGGTTTAGGGTTTTTTTTTTGAAGCCACCGGTGTGGTGGGGGGTTAGGCAGGACCCTACACATCACGTATATAAAAAGTAAGTGAAATACCTTTGGAGGGGACAAAGACCAAAACCTCAGAAATAAATGAGCATGTACGAGAATAATATAAGAAAATAAATAATGCGAGTCTCGAGAGCAATGAATGAAGCGAAGGTCATCTCTAATGTAAGGAGTCTCACGTGCGTCAGGTGAAGAATCCCGAGATAAAGCAGATGGGCAGGTCACGTCTTAGAAAGGAATCGGCGGTGGTCATGAGAAGTGCAAGCCCAATTGGCTAAGAAGTCAGTTGCGGATGTCGCCTCCGATACACGTGCTAGAACCACAGCTGAATGAGAGGACACTCTTGATCTAACTTCGGCGCAAGGATAAGGCATAATCCCGTCGAGCAGGCTGTTCGAGAGGACCAGGAAACCACGGTGGCAGAATCGGACTCTACCTCCACAGCGAGTATCAGGTGAACCCTTGACTCAAACCCTCCGTCTGCCTGGAAGCTCCGCATAAAGTATCGGATGATGGCCAAGAAAAGAGCCAAACCCGCGAAAACATACCACGATGGTCTCGAAGAACACCCCTGCGATGGACGACCAGGATTACCCTCGAACACCCATCAGCGGTCGACTTGGCCGCACCGGAGGCGGTCGGCGTCAAGCTAACTAACTTCGAATAGGCCGTCGGGGGATCGATCACGCGTAACCCATCCATGGTGAGAATCCGGCACTCCCGTGGCGGGCAGGCTGAAGCCAAAGCGAGCCGACAAGCCGAGACATCGATACCACTCGGAAAATAACCGCGTCCACGGAAAGGAGTGAGAATCGAGCCGGAACCCATTTCGAGCCTTCCACGCATGCCACGAGAATGTAGCAAGGTAAAATAACTTAGAAGATGAGAACTAGAAGGGCACATCTGCGCCGATGGCGAAGTAGCGTGGGGCGATGAAAGGCGATCCATGGGATCCACTGCTCCACGATGAAATACTCCCAGACACTGGCTAACTAGGGGCACTCAAGAAATAAGTCTTGGGAAGTCTCGGTGACTGTCCACGGAAGCAGGAAACCATCTGAGCGGCGTCCACTCGAGGCATCATCGAGTGGCTAGGAAGCCTCGTGACCGCCAAAGAAAAAGGATAGCAGGGAGGAATATGTGCTGCCAAATCATAGAAAATACTCCATCTAGGTGATGCAGGCGCACGCGCCATCTCCGAGTGATCTCGAATGAAAAACCCCATCGGTGGTAGAATCCACTTGAAGCTCATCGAGCACGCCCGATGAATATCGGAATCAAAACAATCCGCTCGACTCTTGGCGTGGGTAAGGCGGCCGAGGAGCTTACCCTATCCGAAGCGATTGCCACGCTGATAAAGGAAGCCGAGTCTGGAAGAGCGGCACGAGTTATAGAAGTACAAAGGGGTGATCCCATCCGGCGGTCATACGGAAGCTACGATCACAGGCACCCACCAACCATCGTATATGAGGCTCGGCATCATCTCGGATGGAGCAAAGGCAGCCTCCATAAGGGAGGCGGGGTGTAGCAGCTACCATCTTAGGGGTGAGCAGGTGGCGCGATATTTGGACTTCGTATATAGAAGCCCGTAAGGAGCATTGCTCCAGAAATCGCCACGAAGCAAGCTCAAAAGCTCGGCTAGATCCAGAAATGACCTAATACCAGGCAGCCCTCCTCCAGGAAAACACACCTCAGGCCAATGGCACGATGAATCCTGCGCCTGGGACCACGATCACCCCATAGGAGCGTGTAAATATCAGCTCCAGCTGTTTGGATAACCCCGATCGGTGGACGTGAGACATGAAATGAGTGCAAAGGCATAGAGGATAGAACATGCCGAATAAGCACTAACTTTCCCCAAGCGAGGCGGTAGGTTCGCTGACGGAAATCCGCTCACGGACCCTCAAGAGCGGGTCATCAAAATGAGCAATCTTGGCGCCCTGACAAACAGGGCAGCCAAGATAAGAAAAGGAGGATCCTTCTGCTGGAACCCGTGTTTGTATGAATAATAGCTCTGCGAGGCGGGAATCGAGACCCGAGACATAAAAGCTGCTCTTGGCGTGGCTAACCAGCTGCCCGAAGCTTGACCTCGTAATGATGTAGGAAACCCATAAGCCGCGTGAGGCTAGCCTACTCCCATTCGAAAAGAACAATATCATCGCAAAACTCAAATGGGAGATAGGAAGGCAACAGGACGAGCAATATCTCACGGAAGGGTGCGGCGAGTACAAGCGATCCAGGACCTCTAGATAGAAACTCGGTGACAATAATGAATAAGCTAGGAGGCAGTGGATGCATACTGGCGAGACCACCATGAGGCCGAAAAAATCCGTGGGTGACACCGTTAGCGAGCACGAGAAAACCAAGGTCCGTAAATAGCCCTCAGAACTAAAGAAATCCTTTGCTCACGAGAAACCAAAGCACCTCGACATCACGGAGAACAAAGGACCATGACATCAGATCGTAAGCGCTTAGCCATATCGACTTGGAACCACGTTACGCCCTCGGATGCGACGACTAAGATCATGCACAAGCTCATGTACCGACAACACATTATCATGAATGCTCTACCGGGCACAAAACCACTCTGCGATGGAGAAATAATCTGAGGCAACCACGGTGTCGGTCAGCATGTGAGCAATTTAGTTAAAACCTTATTGCTCACGTTACACAAGCGATTGGCGAAAATCGACCGAGAGGCGGAGAGTCCTTCTCGGAAGAAGAACCGAAAAGTGCTCACGGAAACCCCTAGGCATAGCGGAACCCAAAGTAATCATGAGCAGTGACCAGCAAGTCGGTGAAATCACATCCCAACATGCACGATAGAACTCTCTGCGGAACCCATCGGGACCGGGCCTATGCGCATCGATAGAAAAATCACTGCCGTAACTCCGGTTTAGGGTTTAGGGTTTAGGGTTTAGGGTTTAGGGTTTAGGGTTTAGGGTTTTTTTTCAACAATACCCTTGCGAAAATTTACCAGCAGGACGTAATAATGAACATAATACTCATCGTTCAGCGAACGAAACTACTAACGAGTTCATATGGTTCCAAAATTCAAGAGCTTATAAGAATAATTTGCCATTAAATATAAAACAAAAAAAGTTGGGAAACAAACTCCTACGTAGAAAGCAGAAACCAACATTAACAAATATAGGTTATCAATCTTGGGTCTCGGCGTAGATGCATCGACCATCACATCAGCTTTCTTAGTACCCTCGGTAGGTTGAGGTCTTTGGTCTTCTTCTTGGTCCACATGCTAGGCAGCTCCTCTCTCACGGCCAACTTTCTCTCCCTGCTTGGCCTTGTTCTTGGCAGCTTAGCCTCAAGCTGAGTCGAGAAAGTGTCTTCTCTCTTGCCTTTTCGGCCTTTGACTTGTGGATACTCTCCATGAGGGACACGCTTGTTCTTAAATCGTTACCCTTGACCTTCGTGTACATGTCATGGTACATGTGCTTGTCAATTTTCTTTGACTCCACGGTATTTGCTGAGACAAGCGCTGAACACACGCATCCTTCTCATCAGGAGGACTTTGGTGGGAAGCCTTGCCTCCTAGTACCCTTTCTCTTACCATATCCGAGTGGCGACCCTTCCTCTTGGCTTCGCTTCATCCTGCGAGCACGAGAGCGGGAGTGAATCTTTGTTGGCTTCACGATGATGAAACCATCCTTCACCAATTTCCTAATGTTACGCATGGAGTTGGCCATGGAGATTTCGTTGACCTCGTTAGGGTCAAGCCGGACCTTGCCACGTCCGCGCCGAGGGCGCTAGCGGAAGCAAGCCTACGCAGCTTCAACGACACCATTTTCTCTTCTCTCTCCCTCCTCTCTCTCTCCCTCGCGATCGGTGGCCAACCATCAAGGGTGGTTTAGGGTTTAGGGTTTAGGGTTTAGGGTTTAGGGTTTAGGGTTTTAGGGTTTAGGGTTTAGGGTTTAGGGTTTAGGGTTTTAGGGTTTAGGGTTTTAGGGTTTAGGGTTTAGGGTTTAGGGGTTTAGGGTTTAGGGTTTTGGGTTTAGGGTTTTTTATTGAAGCCACCGAGTGGTGGGGGGTTAGGCAGGACCCCACACATCACATATATAAAAGCAAGAGAAGTACCTTTGGAGGGACAAATACAAAACCTCAGAAATAAATGAGCAGAGCGAGAACAAAATAAGAAGATAAAGGTGCGAGTCTCGGGGTTTAGGGTTTAGGGTTTAGGGTTTAGGGTTTAGGGTTTTTTGAAGCCACCGGTGTGGTGGGGGTTAAGCCAGGACCCTACACATCACATATATAAAAAGTAAGTGAAATACCTTTGGAGGGGACAAAGACCAAAACCTCAGAAATAAATGAATGTGTACTGAGAATAATATAAGAAAATAAATAATGCGAGTCTCGAGAGCAATGAATGAATCGAAGGTCATCTCATAATGTAAGGAGTCTCACGTGCGTCAAGATGAAGAATCCCGAGATAAGCAGATGGGCGAGGTCACGTCTTAGAAAGGAATCGGCGGTCGATACGAGAAGTGCAAGCCCAATTGGCTAAGAAGTCGATTGCGAGATGTCAGCCTCCAGATACGCGTGCTAGAACCACAGCTGAATGAGAGGACACTCTTGAGTCTAACTTCGGTGCGAGGATAAGGCATAATCCCATCGAGCAGGCTGTTCGAGAGGACCGAGGAAACCACGGTGGCAGAATCGGACTCTACCTCCACAGCGAGTATCCAGGTGAACCCTGACTCAAACCCTCCCGTCTGCCGGAAGCTCCGCATAAAGTATCGGATGATGGCCAGAAAAGAGCCAAACCAGCCAAAACATACCACGATGGTCTCGAAGAACACCCCTGCGGTGGACGACCGGGATTACCCTCGAACACCCATCAGCGGTCGACGGCCGCACCCGGAGGCGGTCGGCGTCAAGCTACATACTTCGAATAGGCCGTCGGGGGATCAATCACGCGTAACCCATCCATGGTGAGAATCCGGCCTCCCGTGGCGGGCAGGCTGAAGCCAAAGCGAGCCGACTAAGCCGAACATCGATACCACTCGGGAAAATAACGGCGTCCACGAGAAAGGAGTGAGAATCGAGGCCGGAACCCATTTCGAGCCTTCCACGCATGCCACGGAGATGTAGCAAGGTAAAATAACTTAGAAGATGAGGAACTAGAAGGGCACATCTGCGCCGATGGCGAGATGCAGCATGGGGCGATGAAAGGCGATCCATGAGATCCTACTCCACGATAGAAATACTCCCAGACACAGGCTAGCAGGGGCACTCAAGAAATAAGTCTTGAGGAGTCTCGTGACACGTCCACGGAAGCAGAAACCATCTGAGGCGCGATCCACTCGAGGCATCATCGGTTGGCTAGGAAGCCTCGCGTGACCGCCAAGAAAAAGGATAGCAGGAGGGAATATGGTGTTGCCAAATCATAGAAAATACTCCATCTAGGTGATGCAGGCGCACGCGCCATCTCCAGGTGATCTCGAATGAAAAACCCCATCGGTGGTAGAATCCAGCTGAAGCTCATCGAGGCACGCCCGATGAATGTCGGAATCAAAACAATCCGCTCGACTCTTGGCGTGGGTAAGGCGACCGGGAGCTTACCCCATCTGAGCGATTGCCACGCTGATAAAGGAAGCCGGTCTGGAAGAGCGGCACGGAATTATAGAAGTACAAAGGAGTGATCCCATCCGGCGGTCATACCGGAAGCTACAATCACGAGCACCCACCAACCATCGTATATGAGGCTCGGCATCATCTCGGATGGAGCGAAGGCAGCCTCCAGTAAAGGAGGCGGGAGTGGCAGCTACCATCTTGGGAGTTGAGCAGGTGGCGCGATATTTGGACTTCATATATGGAAGCCCATAAGGAGCATTGCTCCAGAAATCGCCACCGAAGCAAGCTCGAAAGCTTGACTAGATCCGAAATGACCTAATGCCGGGCCGCCCTCCTCCAGGAAAACACACCTCAGGCCAATGGCACCGATGAATCCTGCGCCTGGGACCACAATCACCCCATAGGAGCGTGTAAATATCAGCTCCAGCTGCTTGGATAACCCGATCGGTGGACGCTGAGACATGAAATGAGTGCAAAGGCATAGAGGATAGAACATGCTGAGATAAGCACTAACTTTCCCCAAGCGAGGAGCGGTAGGTTCGTGACCGGAAATCCAGCTCACGGACCCTCAGAGCGAGGTCATCAAAATGAGCAATCTTGGCGCCCCAACAAACACGGACAGCCAAGATAAGAAAAGGAGGATCACCTGCTTTGGAACCCGTGGTTGTATGAATAATAGCTCTGCGAGGCGGGAATCGAGACCCAGAACATAAAAGGCTGCTCTTGGCGTGGCTAACCAGCTGCCTGAAGCTTGACCTCGTAATGATGTAGGAAACCCGTAAGCGGCGTGAGGCTAGCCTACTCCCATTCGAAAAGAACAATATCATCACGCAAAACTCAAATGGGAGATAGGAAGGCGGCCAGGACGAGCAATATCTCACGGAAGGGTGCGGCGAGTACAAGCGATCCAGAGCCTCTAGATAGAAACTCGGTGACAATAATGAATAAGCTAGGAGGCAGTGGATGCATACTGGCGAGACCACCATGAGGCCTGAAAAAATCCGTGGGTGACACCATTAGCGAGCACGAGAAAACCAAGGTCCATAAATAGCCCTCCGAGACTAAAGAAATCCACTTGCTCACGAGAAGCAAAGCACCTCGACATCCCGGAGAACAAAGGACCATGACATCCGATCATAAGCCTTAGCCATATCCGACTTGGAACCACGTTCGCCCTCGGATGCGACGACTAAGATCATGCACAAGCTCACATGCCAGCGACACATTATCATGAATGCTCTACCGAGGCACAAAACCACTCTGCGATGGAGAAATAATCCGAGGCAACCACGGTGTCGGTCAGCATGTGAGCAATTTAGTTAAAACCTTATTGCTGGCGTTACACAAGCGATTGGCGAAAATCAGCCAAGAGGCGGAGAGTCATGCTTGGAAGAAGAACGAAAAGTGCTCACGGAAACCCCAGGCATAGCGGAACCCAAAGTAATCATGAGCAGTGACCAGCAAGTCGGTGAAATCACATCCCAACATGCACGATAGAACCTCTTGCGAGAACCCATCGGGACCGGGCGCTATGCGCATCGATAGAAAAAATCACTGCAGTAACTCCTCCGTATCGGACTCACTACATAAATCCACATCGTCCTCAGCCGTGACCCGGAGAAGGATAAAATCAAAATCGAGGGCACAGGCGGCTGGGACCTCCAGCTAGAGACCACAGAAAGTAATCCACCATGAGACTCGGCCATAGCGGTGGGCTCGAGTGATCCATCGCAGAGCAGGCGTCACATGTCAGATGGACATGAAAGAGCCATTGCTTCTTACGAATCATAGCATGGAAGAGCCAGGGTATTGGCATCCCTTCCACAACCAGCGTACACTCATTGCTGCTGGTAAAAATCTCCTCACGCGATGCATGCCTGCTGCGGTCGGGCTCGAGCCTCGAGAAAAAGCCACCACGATCATCGAGTTGAGCCGGATGGATCATCTTGGGCCTCTCTCAGGAGCAACCTCCTCCTCGGCCTCTCCAACCACAGTCGAAAACATTACCAAAACACCTTATTCCGACCTTTTAAGCATAGCTTCAATCGACAAGCCTGCTGAAAAGCCCTCATCGGAAGCAATAACGAGGAGCACCCAAGGCGCTGGCGACATCGAGAAACTCGGGATGCTTAAGCCAAGCATGTAAAGCCGGAACACAGACGGACGATCCCTGGTCGATCTAGCACCACGATAAAAGTAAGGGAGAGTGATCCGAACCGGTCGCGATTCGGATGAGAAACTTCGAAATGTAGGAAAGAAACCCGACCATTGGGCATTGCACTGACCACTATCCAGCAGCCTCCAGTATGCGCCCGTTGGTCCATGTGAAAGGACTCACTGTAAAACCCACATCATCGAGGCCACAATCCGATGAAGCGGCGTTAAAATCATCAATAGCCTCCACGAAGTTGGGCATGCCAGAAATCTCGAGAGAGGCGCACAGCGTTAAAATCCCCAGCATCCAGAGGCCATCACTGTTATCAGTGAAGAAACAAGGCCATCCCAGAATCCTCTCTCACGGTCTTAGCACTAGCTGGCATATACATATGAAACATATCTGAGGATCGGGAAAGAAGGAGTGACTAACGGCGGTGAATCACACGGCCCGTATCCTGCGAGAACCTCCACAGAAAAAGGCGCGAGCCAGAACACCCGTATTTTCCCAGTGGGAAGAAAACCCATGCTCCATCGCAATGCGGATCTGAGTGCTCTCCGGCCTATCAGCGAGAAAGAAAAGGCTCCAAAACACACACGAAGCCAATCTATACAACCGAGATCAACTTCCATGAAGCAGTGGACCAGCGGAGACCTTACATATCCCAAGATATTCCAAATAATGGAATTAATCATTGGGGTGGGGATCGACTCCTACCCCTCGCTAGAGACTTACGAGGTCTTCGGGCCCGTAACTCTAGTAAAACCCAGGAAGAGCGGCAGCCCTACGATCGGCCGATCCACTAATCACTGCATCCAGTGGGTGGTGGAGTGTGAACATCCTCCGGATCGGTCAAAAATCTCCCATCATCCATAGCCTCCGAGATCCTCAGAAGTACACTCAGCGTCCAGAGCGGGAGATGCAGGGGCAACCCTCCCTACCATCAGGCAGATCTACGGAATCTCGGAGCCGTGAGTGTTGAAACTCACGTGCATGGTATCGGTGTCATCCCTATGAGCCGACTCAGGACCCAACACATCGCTCTGCCTGCATGTCGAGATGCCATCCTCGTGGCCACTGATCGTGGGGGACATCCTCCATGTGAGTCGACCCGATGACGGACTATCCCAGCTGGGCGGCAACCACTAACATCAGCATACTCTGGAGGGAGCATCGGGAATGACAACATCTTGGGAGGCTGGATGCGACTGTGGGCTGCATCAGTGGAACCACTGGTTTTGCCCTTATCAAGGCGGTCGCAGCCACTATCATACTGCGGAGGAGGCTTACGAGACTTGGGTTTGAGACATAACAACCCTCGGCGTGACCCAAGTGCTTACAAGTAGTACAATGGCGGGAACCCTCTCAAAAACAACATCCTGCCAGAAACCAGACTCTCCCTCACCAATCCAAATGCGCGGCAACAAAGGCCGCGAGACATCGTACTCGACCCGGCACCCTAGCAGCGGATGGTCTATTCACGAAGCCGGTTGCGTGATCAACCTGTGAGAGGGTGCCAATAGCCCAATGATAGAGAATAAAGCGGGTTTTGAATGGATAAAATGAGCAGGGTAAGTAAGGGAGACTTACCGAAGCAGAGCCTGATGGGGATTCAGCGGAACATCGAAACTCAGGTGCTCCGTTTGAAGACACGCGTACCACGACCATTAATGTACCATGTACGGCGAACCCAAATCTGGAATAATCCTCCTCCATGGTTAATTTGATCGGCACATCTTGGGTTGTCAAGCGGTGAAATCTGTGAACTCCCGTGAGATCGAGAGAAACAAAGAATTTCGAGATAGCATCCATCGATGGCTGCTTAGAATGAGAACTTCCCACCAAAGCAAGCTTGAATGGCTCGGCCATAACACTGAATTTCTTCCTTAGAAAATAAAGCAATGAGGCTCACTACGATGTAGAGTTCACGAAACCTTAGGAAGCGGTGATTTGGATTTGCCGATTCTGACATCTAGGAAAGATTTACGGGTAGGGATCTGAGTGTCGGGATCGAGGATAGAGGCATATGTGGTTTTGGGTTTTGGGCTTGTGAATTTTGGGCTTGAGTAGAAGAATTGGGCTTATTGGGAGGAGGTATATGTCTTGGAATTTTGGGATGGGCTTGTGTAAAAATGGAGTTGGAATTTGGTTGAGGGATATGGAGTTGGAAATTGACTTTGGGCTTGGTCAACATAAGTGGGATTAGTTGTTTGAGGGTTATGAGGTTGGAATATGATATTGGGCTTGGGGATTAGGGTTAGGGTTTGTGTTATTTTGAAAAGTTAAGAGAGGTTGGATGTTGCAAGGCGGTGGTTGGAAAGCTTGATCTGCATGGTATGTGGGGAGCTCGGTTTGGGGACACGGAGGTTGAATCGGAGGGAGGTGGGCGGCAGGCTGGTTCCTGGCGTAGCTGGAAGGTAGCTAGCACCACTCATGGCGGTTGGAGGGAGATGGGTGAGTGACGGCTGGTTGATACAAGCCGCGGCTGTGGGAGCTTGGGTTGACGGCACCGGAGGTTGAAACGGAGGTTGTAGCCCGTCGTGGGGTTGCGCGGCAGTGGCTGGAGGTTGTCTTGCACCGCTCGCGGTGTTTGGAGGAAAATGGGTAAGGGACGGGTTGAGAGATGTGGGAGGGTATGCCGTGAGTTGGGGTGGTGGAGAGGGTTGTGGAAGGCCGGTTATGGTGAGTGAATCGGCGGACGGGAGGGGCTGATTTGCCATGGCAGCCGATGTAGTAGTCACGGGATGTGGGTGTGGGACTTGCGGGTTTGTGGAGTGAGGAGAGATTTCCGATGACCGTGAGGGAGCTTGGGGCTGGGGAGGCATCGGGTAGGTTGCGGGTGGTGGTGGTTGTGGTTGGATGGTCTTGGGAGATGGCCATCTTTCTTGTGGCCAGCAGTGGGTTTTAGGGATGATGGTAGTGAGTTGGGTTTTGAGTGGTGGTTGTTTTCCTTGGCCAGTGAGGATCGCGAGGGGTTGAAAGGACTTTGGGTAAGTTGCGGTGGTGGTGCCAGCGTCTGGATGGTCTTGGGAGGGGCCGTTGATCTGCAGTTGCCAGTGGCTTGTTTGGGAGAGGGTTGACCATGGTGGAGATGGCGGTTTGGGGTGGGATGGAGTTGTGGTCGGATGGTGTTGTGATGGGAATGGCGGTGGATGGATTAGATTGTTGGCGGTCATTTGGTTCTTAGGCGTGAGGAGGAAGGCCGGTGGTGGGTCCGGTGGTGGTGCTGAGGCAGTGGAGCCGGTGGTGGAGCCGGTGGTGGTGTCTTCCAGGCCTCACGGTGAGGCCATGGCCGAAGCTAAGATTCGATCAAAAACAACAAAGTTGAGAGAATTTTGCTAGAGAGAGAAAGTTAGAGAGGTTTGGATTTAGGGTTTGGTTTAGGGTTTAGGGTTTAGGGTTTAGGGTTTAGGGTTTAGGGTTTAGGGTTTAGGGTTTAGGGTTTAGGGTTTAGGGTTTAGGGTTTAGGGTTTAGGGTTTAGGGTTTAGGGTTTAGGGTTTAGGGTTTAGGGTTTAGGGTTTAGGGTTTAGGGTTTAGGGTTTAGGGTTTAGGGTTTAGGGTTTAGGGTTTAGGGTTTAGGGTTTAGGGTTTTTTTTATTAAAATCCACCATGGAGGTGGGGGTTAGGCGGGACCCTACACATCATATATAAAAAGCAAGATGAGTACAGCGGAGGGACAAGAACCAAACCTCAGAGCATAAATAAGCTAGTACAAGGCAATAAATGGAAAAAGGAAATAAAATGACTACTGATGATAACACATGGAAATGATCATCAAGTAGGGAGCAGTAGGAATGCGTTCACGCTGCTATGACTTCTCCTGCGAGTGCTGAGTTGTGAAACTTTGTGGTGGAAAAGGATCCATGACGATAGGCTCGGCAATCGCTGGTGTCTTGACAGCTGACTGAGCTACATCGACTCTGCAGTGACTGAGCAGTCTGGTCTGAGGCGGGAGCAGTACCCGATCTGAGATCTCCTCATCAGCAGGGTGAGGATCCATGGCGATAGGCTCAAAGCCTCAAGTGGGCTGAGTAGCGGTGAGGCGCATCGATCTATCATCAGTCGCTGACTGGATTGCATAATCTGGACAGAGCAGGTGCCCCAGTCTGTATCTCCTCATCGACCACGTGAGGATCCGTGGCGATAGGCTCGAAGGCGCCATGTCTTGAGTAGCGACTGAGCTGCATCTGTCGCTGACTGAGCTGCTGTGATCTGGACGAGGAGCAGGTGCCCCGATCTGTATCTCCTCATCAGCCGGGTGAGGATCCGCGATGATTAGCTCGAGATCTGGCCAGTGTAATGAGTGGCGACTGAGCTGCATCCCGAACCATCATCTGCCGTGACTGAGCTGCCGTGATCTGGATAAGAGCAGGTGCCCCAATCATATCTCCTCATCAGTTGGGTGAGGATCCACGGTGATAGGCTCGAGCCGTGCAGTGTCTTGAGTGGCGACTGGGCTGCATCCCGAACCATCATCGGAGGGACATCCTCAGTAGCGAGGCCGAATCAATGACGGACTATCCCAGCTGGGAGGCAGCGACACTAGCATGACATGCCTAGGGGAGTGTCGATAATGTCAACATCTTTGGGTGCTAGGCCTTGGCCAGGTGGCTGCACGTCAGTGGAACCATGGGTTTTCCCTCATCAGGGACCTTATCCTCCAGAAGGAGGAGACTTCTGAGACTTGGGTTTGAGACATGACAGCCCTCGGCGTGCCCGAGTGCTTACAAGTGATACAATGGCGGGAACCTTCTCAAAAACAACATCACGCGGAGCCGGACTCTCCCTCACCAGTCAAATCTGGCGGCAGCAAGGCAGCGAGACATCATCTCAGCCAAAACCCTAGCAGCGGATGGTACTATTCACAGAGGCGGTTGCGTGATCAACCTGTGAGGAGTACCAATAGCCTGACAATAGAGAATAAAGCGATTTCGAGATGAATAAAATGAGCAGGTAAGTAAGGGAGACTTACCGAAGCGAGGCACTGATGGGGGATTACGCGGAGCATCGAAAATCCGTGCTCCGTTTGAAAACACGCATACCACGACCATTAGCGTTACCGTATGCGGCGAACCCAAATCACGGAATAATCCTCTTCGGTTGTCAACTTGATCAACACGTCGTGGGTTATCAAGCAGCGAAATCTGAGAGCTCCCGCTGAGATCGAGAGAAACAAAGAACTTCGAGATAGCATCCATCGATGGCTGCTAGAAGGAGACTTCCCAGCAAAGCAAGCTTGAATGGCTCGACCATAACCTGAATTTCTTCCTTAGAAAATAAAGCTAGCTGGCTCACTGCGGTGTAGAGTGGCCAAGCAGCCAGGAACAAAGGGCTGGAGTTACCGATTCTGACATCTAGGAAGGATTTTTGTGGCCTATGGAGGACGTGGGGTTAAGGATAGAATTTGGATTCACAATAGAAGCATAAGACACGGGTTGCTTGGCACGGGTTGGTTGGCCCAGTCGCATAAGATGGTTGGCCACGAGCTTGTTGAGCCAGAGCTTGAAGGTTTGTTGGCTGCCTTAGGGTGCGTGGATGCATGATCATGGGGAAGGTTCTGGCCACGGGAAGGATGGCATTCAGGTTGGGAGCGTTGCAGAAGCTGCTCGGGTTGCCATGCATGGCCATGCATGGGGGCTGCATGGCTCGAGTCACTGTCGAGTTGACTCGACCATGGGCGACCGTTGAGTACCTCAGCCATGCGTGTTCTGCGTTGCTTGAGGGCTTCTTGGAGATGGCGGCGAGCTTGTTCGGGATGGGAGTTGGTGGCGATCACACGAGAGCCACCGTGGGCGGTGAGTGGGAAGGCCACGCGGCGGCCCGATCTTGGGCAGTGAAGCGGTCATGCATGCGGCTATCTTCTTCACGTGTGGTGGGGCGGGATTCACGACGAGCAGCCGTGATTGCCTGGTTGGGGGAGGGCCGTGCATGGGGGCTGCGTGGCCATGCATGGGAGCTGCATGGCTCGAGTCACTGTCGAGGTTGACTCGACCATGGGCGGCCAGATTGGCCATGCATGCTTGTATCCTCTCCATGCATGGTGGGAGTAGTATTCACGTCGAGACAACAGGCCATGCAATCGTGGGACCACGGGGACCAGTTGTTGAAGCCAGATTGCCAGTTGGAGCCTCATCGAGACCCACAGGAGCCGTCGGGAGCAGGTCATCCGCAGGTTTGCATGGGGCTGTTCCACTGTTTTGTGGGGCTGTATTTTTGTTTTGGGCTTGTTTAAGTTGGTTTGTTTGAATGGTAGGGGGTTGAGTATTAAGGTTAAGGCTTAAGTGGGCTGGGTTATGGGCTTGGGTTCGGGTGCTAGGGTTAGGGTTACGTTTGTTATTTTTGAGTTTGTTTTTGTTGGAAAAAAGAGGAGGCGGCGGCTGCTCGATGTGTTGGCTTGAAGGTTGGTGTTGAGTCACGGGTTTGGGATTAGTTGAAGGTTTAGCTAGAGCTTGTAAGGTGGACGGAAATGTAAGGGTGTCGTTTGCCGTGGCAAGGGGGGTTGGGGTGGTTGACTCACGGGTTTGGGTGTTTTGGAGTGGTTGAGAGAGAGAACTTACAGTGGTGGAGTGGGAAGACATCTCTGGATGTGTGGCTTGGATGGAAGCCGCGGCCAAGGTGGAGGAGATTCCAGCTCGCCGATTTGAGTCCGGTAAGCTCACGGTTTGTTTATTTTGGGTGAGTGAGTTTATGTTGCTTGGTGGGATTTGGTTTGGTTGGAACTGTGAATCGTTGTGGTGGCTTGATGGCAGCGAGCAAGATGCCCCATCCATGGCCAGAAAGCGGTGGAGGGATTGGCCATGGTGGATGTGGGGTAAGTGGAGGTCTCGGGAAACATGATGGAGGTAGAGGTAAGAGATGACTTTTGCCGAAGCATGGTGTCTTGATCCGGTGGAAGTGTGGAGAGTTGACCGGATGTTTGGATGCCGTCATGGAGGGTTGGAGCCAGGCGTTGGAGCCGTGAGTGGTAAGAGTCTACCGAGCCTCACGGTGAGGCCATGGCCGTGATCAAAGTTTGGTCAGCAGGGAGAGTTGAGAGAGTTTGGGTAGAGAGAAAGTTAGAGAGGTTTGGTTTTGGTTGGTTTAGGGTTTAGGGTTTAGGGTTTAGGGTTTAGGGTTTAGGGTTTAGGGTTTAGGGTTTAGGGTTTAGGGTTTTTTTGAAGCCACCGGTGTGGTGGGGGTTAAGCAGGACCCTACACATCACATATATAAAAGTAAGTGAAATACTGTTGGAGGGACAAAGACCAAAACCTCAGAAATAAATGAGCGTGTACTGAGAATAATATAAGAAAATAAATAATGCGGTCTCGAGAGCAATGAATGAAATCGAAGGTCATCTCCAATGTAAGGAGTCTCACTGTGCGTCAGGCTGAAGAATCCCGGATAAGTAGATGGGCAAGTCACGTGCTTAGATAGGAATCGACGGGCGATCTGAGAAGTGCAAGCCCGATTGGCTAAGAAGTCGGTTGCGGATGTCGCCTCCAGATGCACGTGCTTGAACCACAGGCTGAGATGAGTGGACACTCTTGATCTAACTCGGTCGCAAGGATAAGGCGTAATCCCGTCGAGCAGGCTGTTCGAGAGGACCGAGAAACCACGGTGGCGAGATCGGACTCTACCTCCACAGCGAGTATCCAGGTGAGCCGTTGACTCAAACCCTCCCGTACCGCTGGAAGCTCCGCATAAAGTGTCGGATGATGGCCAAGAAAAGAGCCAAACCACGCAAAAACATACCACGATGGTCTCGAAGAACACCCCTGCGGTGGACGACCGGGATTACCCTCGAGACACCCATCAGCGGTCGACAGCCGCACGGAGGCGGTCGGCGTCAAGCAACAACTTCGAATGAGGCGGTCGGGGATCGATCACGCGTAACCCATCCAGTGGTGAGAATCCGGCACTCCCGTGGCGGGCAGGCTGAAGCCAAGCGAGCCAGATGAGCCGGACATCGATGCCACTCGGAAAATAACGGCGTCCACGGAAAAGGGTGAGAATCGAGACTGAGACCCATTTCGAGCCTTCCACGCATGCCACGGAATGTAGCAAGGTAAAATAACTAGAAGATGAGAACTAGAAGGGGCACATCTACTGCCAGTGGCGAAGTGCGCATGGGGTGATGGAAGGCGATCCATGGGATCCACTACTCCACGATAGAAATACTCCCAGACACTGGCTAACTTGGGGCACTCAAGAAATAAGTCTTGAGGAAGTCTCGGTGACTGTCCATGGAAGCAGGAAACCATCTGAGGCGGCGTCCACTCGAGGCATCATCGGTTGGCTAGGAAGCCTCGCGTGACCGCCAAAGAAAAGGATAGCAGGAGGAATATGTGCTGCCAAATCATAGAAAATACTCCATCTAAGTGGCTGCAGCGCGCACCGTCATCTCAGGTGATCTCGAATGAAAAACCCCATCGGTGGTAGAATCCACTGGAAGCTCATCGAGACACGCCCGATGAATGTCGGAATCAAAACAATCGCTCGACTCTTGGCGTGGGTAAGGCGACCGGGAGCTTACCCTATCTCAAGCGATTGCCGCATGATAAAGGAAGCCGAGTCTGGAAGAGCGGCACGAGTTATAGAAGTACAAAGGAGTGATCCCATCCGGTGGTCATACCGGAAGCTACAATCACAGGCACCACCAACCATCGTATATGAGGCTCGGCATCATCTCGGATGGAGCAAAGCAGCCTCCAGTAAGGGAGGCGGGGTGTGCAGCTACCATCTTAGGGGTTGAGCAGGTGGCGTGATATTTGGACTTCATATATGAAGCCCAGTAAGAGCAGCTGCTCCAGAAATCGCCACCGAAGCAAGCTCAAAGCTTGACTGGATCCAGAAATGACCTAATGCCAGGTAGCCCTCCTCCGGGAAAACACACCTCAGGCCAGTGGCACCGATGAATCCTGCGCCTGGGACCACGATCACCCCATGGGAAGCGTGTAAATATCAGCTCCAGCTGTTTGGATAACCCCGATCGGTGGACGTGAGACATGAAATGAGTGCAAAGGCATAGAGGATAGAACATGCCGAGATAAGCACTAACTTCCCCAAGCGAGGCGGTAGGTTCGTGACCAATCGGGTTTAGGGTTTAGGGTTTAGGGTTTAGGGTTTAGGGTTTAGGGTTTAGGGTTTAGGGTTTAGGGTTTAGGGTTTAGGGTTTAGGGTTTAGGGTTTAGGGTTTAGGGTTTAGGGTTTAGGGTTTAGGGTTTTAGGGTTTAGGGTTTAGGGTTTTAAGGTTTTAGGGTTTTAGGTTTTAGGGTTTAGGGTTTAGGGTTTTAGGGTTTAGGGGTTTTAGGGGTTTTAGGGTTTTAGGGTTTTAGGGGTTTAGGGTTTGGGGTTTGGGGTTTAGGGTTTAGGGTTTAGGGTTTAGGGTTTAGGGTTTAGGGTTTAGGGTTTAGGGTTTAGGGTTTAGGGTTTAGGGTTTAGGGTTTAGGGTTTAGGGTTTAGGGTTTAGGGTTTAGGGTTTAGGGTTTAGGGTTTAGGGTTTAGGGTTTAGGGTTTAGGGTTTAGGGTTTAGGGTTTAGGGTTTTTTTATAGAAGCCACGAGTGGTGGGGGGTTAAGCAGGACCCCTACATCACGTATATAAAAGCAGAGAAGTACCTTTGGAGGGGACAAATACAAAACCTCGAAATAAATGAGCGAGTCAGAGAACAAAATAAGAAGATAAAAGTCGTGGTCTCGAGGAAAGTGAATGAAGCGAAGGTCATCTCTAATGTAAGGAGTCTCACTGCGCGTCAAGTAGAAGAATACCCATGAACCATGGGGAAGAGCACTATGGTGATGGAGCCATTGCTTGAGTCACGGTGTGAAGCAAGCCAGGTTGGCCATGAAGTCGGCATTGTGGTGGCCTCACGGAAAACATGGCGAATGGCGATCGAGTGCGTGTCATGAAGGGCTCTAATCCTAGCTAGAATGTAAGTGAACTCCCATGCCTGGGATCTTTGAGGAGGTGATCAAGCAAGCTGCCAGTAGCGGAATCAGATTCTAGCTCAGGACAAGAATAACCAAGGTCGGTGACCATTTTAAGACCCTCGTAAAGCTGCAGTCGACTCTGCCGAATAGGATGGGATGGTGTCGAGAAACATCCGGCGGCGAGGCCAGTCCACGGTGATCCACGAAAATCCCTCCGGTGACGGACATCCGGGGTTGCTGCGAGAGCATCAAGTCCACACTCGGTTTGACCACGCCCTCGGAGGTCTCAGCCGAAATCGAGACGAGACAGGGCTATGGGGTGAGCGAATGATCAAGTAAACCATCTGCGAGCAGCGTCTGCATGACCCCTCACGGTGGGACGCCTTGAAGCCAAGCGGCCCATGCCAACTTCAAGTCGAAATCACACGAAAAATAACACTACACTGCGAAAAGCAGAAGCATCAGATCGAGCGGCATTTCGGACCTTCAGACTTGCCATAAGATGGAAGCAAGGAAGGAGGACCCGAATATCTTCTTTGGGAAGAACCTGGCGTCTCAATGAAGAGTAAAGCATAAGGGGAGATAAAGCGGGGATCTGCTAAGCAGAAGTGGCGATGAAAGTGAAGCCAAACACATGCGGCGTGAGGGCATTCAAGAAAAGGTGTCTAGCAGTCTCCACAGCTCCGTTGCAAGACATCTCGAAACCATGTAGAAGCCCAGGGTCGAGAGGGCATCATCAAGTGGCCGGGTAACCCATGATAAGCGCCGGAGGAAGAAAGACACCACGGAGGATCAATCTACGCGAGATAAAGGAACAAACCTCATCATGCAGGTCTAGAGTCCGAGACAAGATCCAGCGGTCCTCGGAGAAAAATCTCCATCATTAGAAAGGTCCACGCATCCGGTCGGGACCCTCATGGGACCAGGAATCGGAACAAAGGATCGCTCTCAGCAGCGGAGGGTGGAAGTAAGGTCTCAACCTACATCATCCCATCTGAGTGCCCCTCGAAAAGGCAGAGGCGAGGCAAGAAGAAGCCGGTCGGGGTTGTCACGTGAGCAGTGGAGAGGGTTGAGCCAGCAATCATACCAAAGCTACGGTCCCGGATCTAATCCGCCCGGTGAGCGTGGGGTTCAGTGATACCGAGATCTTACAAAGCGGCCTAAGAGGAAGCGGGATCACAGGCTGAGATCATCCCGGATGCTCGGATCGGCGATGCTTAGACTTCGTAAAGGAAGCCCGGAGGGGCGCGGTCGTGGCACCACAGGAGCTTAATCTCGAGAGCCTCGGCCCGGATCGAAAAAGGATCTAATGCCAAGCCGCCCTCGATGTCGGGTAGCAAATAGAGAGCCACAGACACCGATGAATCTGTGCAAGCAGTGTCGGTGTCGCCCAGAGAAAGCGGGTAAATAGGCAGCTCAGGACGATGAACAACGGTGTCGAGGCGGTCTAAGGGCATGAAGTAAATGGAGAGCATGGAGGAAAGCACGTGTCGATAAGAACAAGCTTGCCGCCAAGAAAGCGAGACGATTAGACCACCCGGAGATCATATTACGGACCTTGGCGATCAAATCATCAAAGTAGTGAATCACAGGCGCCTGACATAGGCCAGGGCACCCAAGGTAAGTGAAAGGCGAGTCCAGCTGCTTGAAAACTAGTAAGAGAGCGGATAGTCGCTGACGGGAAGAGGGCAAACTTCCCACATAGAAGCTGCTCTTGAGTGCGATTAATCTGTTGTGGGAGATGGTGATAGTGATGAAGGAAGCTCGTCAAGCAGTAGCATCTTGGACTTGCTCCCATTAGCAAAAATAACAATATCATCCATGAGGTTTAGGGTTTAGGGTTTAGGGTTTAGGGTTTAGGGTTTAGGGTTTAGGGTTTAGGGTTTAGGGTTTAGGGTTTAGGGTTTAGGGTTTAGGGTTTAGGGTTTAGGGTTTAGGGTTTAGGGTTTAGGGTTTAGGGTTTAGGGTTTAGGGTTTAGGGTTTAGGGTGTTTTTTTTTTATTGAAGCCACCAGGTGTGGTGGGGGTTAAGCAGGACCCTACACATCACATATATAAAAGTAAGAGAAGTACCTTTGGAGGGACAAATGCAAAACCTCAGAAATAAATGAGCAGTGCTGAGAACAAAATAAGAAGATAAAAGTCTGTGTCTCGAGGAAAGTGAATGAAACGAAGGTCATCTCCTAATGTAAGGAGTCTCCTGCGCGTCAAGCCGAAGAATACCCGGCAAACCATGGGGAAGGGCACTATGGTAATGGAGCCAGCTGCTTGAGTGCAGGTGTGAGCAAGCCAGGTTGGCCATGAAGTCGGCATGTGTAGTGGCCTCCACGGAAAACATGGCGAATGGCGATCGAGTCGCGTGTCGCGAGAGGGCTCTAATCCTAGCTAGAATGTAAGTGAACTCCCATCTGCCGGGATCTTTGAGAGGTGATCAAGCAAGCTGCTAGTAGCGGAATCAGATTCTAGCTCAGGACAAGAATAACCAAGGTCGGTGACCATTTTAAGACCCTCATAAGCTGCAGTCGACTCTGCGAATAGGATGGGATGGTGTCGAGAAACATCCGGCGGCGAGGACCAGTCCACGGTGATCCACGAAAATCCCTCCAGCGCGAGACATCCGGGGTTGCTGCGAGAGCATCAAATCCACACTCGGTTTGACCACGCCCCTCGGAGGTCTCAACCAGAAATCGAGACGAGCAGGCCTATGAGGGTGAGCGAGATGATCAAGTAAACCATCTGCGAGCAGCGTCTGCATGACCCCTCCGGTGGGGCGCCTTGAAGCCGAAGCGGCCCTGCCAACTTCAAGTCGAAATCACACGAAAAATAACACTACACTGCGAAAAGCGAAGCATCAGATCGAGCGACATTTGGGCCTTCAAACTTGCCATAAGATGAAGCAAGGAAGGAGGACCGAATATCTTCTTTGGGAGGAACACTGGCGTCTCAATGAAGAAGTAAAGCATAAGGGGAGATAAAGCGGGGATCTGCTAAGCCGAAGTAGCGATGAAAGTGAAGCCAAACACATGCGGCGTGAGGGCATTCAAGAAAAAGGTGTCTAGCAGTCTCCACAGCTCCATTGCAAAGACATCTCGAAACCATGTAGAAGCCCGGGTGCGGAGGGCATCATCCAGTGGCCGAGGTAACCCCGTAATAAGCGCCCGGAGGAAGAAAGACACCACGGAGGATCAATCTCTGCCGGATAAAGGAACAAACCTCATACATGCAGGTCTAGAGTCCGAACAAGATCCCAGCGGTCCTCGAGAGAAAAATCTCCATCATTAGAAAGGTCCACGCGTCTGGTCGGGACCCTCGCATGGGACAGGGAATCGGAACCAAAGGATCCGCTCAACAGCGGAGGGTGGAAGTAAGGTCTCCAACCTACATCATCCCATCTGATTGCCCTCAAAAAGGCAGAGGCGAGGCAGAAGAAGCCGGTCGGGGTTGTACGTGAGCAGTGGAGAGGGTTGAGCCAACAATCATACCAAAGCTACGGTCCCGGATCTAATCCGCCCGGTGACGTGGGGTTCGGTGATACCGAATCTTACAAAGCGGCGCTAAAGAGGAAGCGGGATCACGAGCCAGAATCATCCCGGATGCTCGGATCGGCGATGCTTAGACTTCGTAAAGGAAGCCCGGAGGGGCCGGTGTGCAGCGCCACGAGCTTAATCTCGAGAGCCTCGGCCGGCTCGAAAAAGGATCTAATGCCCAAGCCGCCCTCGATGTCGGGTAGCAAATAGAGACCCACAGACACGATGAATCTGTGCAGGCAGTGTCGATGTCGCCCGGAGAAGCGGGTAAATAGGCGCTCGGTCGATGAACACACGGTGTCGAGGCGGTCTAAGGGCATGAAGTAAATGGAGAGGCATGGAGGAAAGCACGTGTCGATAAGAACAAGCTTGCCGCCAAAAGAAAGCGAGCGATTAGACCACCCGGAGATCATATTACGGACCTTGGCGATCAAATCATCAAAGTAGCGAATCACAGGCGCCTGACATAGGCCAGGGCACCCAAGGTAAGTGAAAGGCGAGTCCATGCTGCTTGAAAACTAGTAAGAAGAGCGGATAGTCGCTGACGGGAAGAGGGCAAACTTCCCACATAGAAGCTGCTCTTGAGTGCGATTAATCTGTTGTCAGGAGATGGTGATAGTGGCGAAGGAAGCTCATCAAGCGGTAGCATCTTGGACTTGCTCCCATTAGCAAAAATAACAATATCATCCATAAGCTCGGATCGCGAAACCATCATCGAGCGGAGGTGGTGTCTTGCATAGAGGGCAAGGGCAAATAAAGTGTCGGTGGCGAGAAAGAGATTCGGTGACAATAATAAATAAGCACGGGGATAGGGGATCACCTGCTAGTAAGCCACCTGAGGATGAAAGAAGCCGTGGGCTGGTCCCGTTAACGAGCAGAATACCACGGACCGGAAATGGCCTATATATAAGAGAAACCCACTGCTCGGGAAGCAGAAGGCCGAAGCATCTGAAGAACAAAGGACCAAGACATCTTATCGTGAGCTTTAGCCATATCAAGCTTGACGCGACATTACTCCACGGGTCCTTCTATTCGGATCGTGAACCGACTCTGGACAAGAGTACATTATCATGGATGACCGGGCCGGAACAAAACCACTCACGAGAGGCGAGATAATCCTAGGAAGGATCGGCGAGGCGAGCAGCGAGGAGCTTCGTGAGGATCTTGCTCTCGACATTACACAAACTAATAGGTGCGAAATCGGACCAAGTGAGGCAGGGAAGCCTTCTTAGGCGGGAGAACCGGGAGAGTGGTGAAACCCAGGGGCATGGGCGAGACACAGTGAAGAAATCCGTCACAGTAGCCAACAAATCACTTGCAAATAAAATCCCAACATGCACGGTAAAATTTACTACTGAAACCATCGAGGCCGGGGCGCTAAGCGGGTCGATAGAAAACCAGCTCTGCGAATCTCATCCATGCTCGGGGAATCCTACGAGGTCGTCCTCGTCCTCGTGGGAAACTAATCTCGGAATACCGGAAAAATCATGAAATTTGAGGCAGATTTGGGATCACCGGCGAGTAAGCTCTGGAAGAAGCTGAGCAGTAGAACTCGCAATCTCTGAAGGCTCGAGAAAGCCAAGAGGAGTCATCGGCTGGATCCTATGGACAAAACACTGCTTGGCGCTTCTTCACAGCCATCGCATGAAAGAAGCGGGTGTTGGAGTCCCCTCCGGACCCATCGACACAGGAGGCTGTCTAGAAAAGTCTCCTCGTTGGATAAGGCACGTAACGGTAGAGCCCTAGCCTCGGAACAAGCGGATCTATCCTCGGGGAACCCGGAAATGTCAGTCGGTGCTCCCAGGCAGGCCACCTCCTCCTCGGCCTCTCTAACCCTATCTACGATGTTGCAGAAAACATCTTTGTTCAGAGCTTTCGGACCACGACAGGACGCACCGACCTGGCTGAAGGCCCGCATCCACTGCAGGGGCGGTCGGACCAAGGCTGCAGAGCGGTGTCCATGAAATCGGAGTGATTGAGCCGGGGTGTAGGAACACGAAGCGAGCCGGACCACTTGATCGAAACCCAATCAAGAGCAATGAGGGAGGCGAATGATCGAAGCGGTCACGGTTGAGGTGGGTGACCTTTAAAGTAGAGAAGAGCCTAGACCCTTTGGGGTTGCAAACCACCCGATCCAGGCGTCTGCGAGTACGACCATTAGTCGAGTATAAGGACTCCCAGAAAACCGGCATCCTCGAAACCACGATCAATAAAGCAAAATTAAAGGCATCGATAGCGGTTTGAGTGCGAATATGGCGCGAGGAGATCTCGAGATAAAGATTGGACAACATTAAAGTCACCCCGAGCCATCAAGGATTGTCGAGATTATCGGCAAAAGCGCGAAGGGCATCCACGACTCCTCCAGAACAAGGATAGAGACGGTGGCATAAACAAAGAAATAAAAGCAGGAGTAGAAAGAGAGTGACTAACACGGCAATGAAGGACATGGCCGCATCCTCGACAATATCCAAGGTAAGCGGAGTAGCCAGAATACCCAAATCTTCCGAGGCGGGAGGATCTGACATGGTCCATCCCGAGGCGAATCTGGGTAGCCTCAGGTCTGTCAGGAACAAAGAAAAGGCTCAGAATACAAATAAAAGTGTCTGATTGTGGCGGATAAGCTTCCTCGAAGCAGACGAGCAGTGAGGGCCTTACTAATCCCGAGATGTTCCATATAATGGAACTAATCATCAAGTAGGGAGGGCGGGAAGCGTCCATGCGTTCTGCTGACCAGCGTTTCTTCGCAGTAGCGGTGGTGAAATCATGCGGAGAAGCGGACACTCTCTCTCGGCTAAGCTATCAATCACGACATCCAGGAGGAATATGGTGTCTAACCTTGTCGGAATCGGTGAGAAAATGGTACATCATCTCCACGGGGTCCTCACTCTCGGGATCGGTGTCCAGGTCGGTGAAGTCATCCCTCGATATACCATGGGCACCGGCCGCGGTGTCAATCTCCTCGTCGAGGCGAGGATGGGCGATCCACAGGTGGGTGTTGAATCCCAGCATGTAAGGTGCACAAATCGGAAGGCACATCCTCGGGGGCGAGACCACAGTGAGAGGCTCCACAGGTGGCCCTCGATATCCTCGATTGGGCTCAAGTAAAATAGTGTTATCATGAAGAATGTCGTCGGATCTATCATACGTATCAAGGCGAAAAGCGGTCAGGAGAATGCGTGCACAGGCAAGCGCCTACAGTCGGACTCGACGCTGTGCCTCCTCGCTCACGGAGGTGAGGATACACCCAGATGGGGCTTATGGGTCTGTGATCGGAAATCACTGCGTCTTGGCGATGGGAGGAGAAGTGGGCGTGCCGTCGGTGAGGAGGCGTGGTGTGGGGCTGGGGTTGTACCTTGCGGAGACTTGGATTAGTAGTGAAACAAGCCTCCATGAGAATGCCGAGATGCTAAACATCTTGAGTACAATAATCGGGCACCTTCTCGAAGACAACACTCTGCCGGAATCACGTGTCCCCTCTCGAGTCAAATCCAGGTGGAACAAGAGGCCTCGAAATATCATACTCGATTAAAACCACGAGCCCACGGATGGTCTATTAGCGGAGGCGAGTGGCGTGGTCGACCAGTAAGGGAATCTGCAGATGGCGGCGACAATGGAGTAAAGGCGGTTGCGGTGAATAAAGTGTCTGCGGTAGGTAAGGCGAGAGATACCAGGGCCAGGAACAATCGGAGACTCCATGGAGCAGTGAAATCCTTACTCCCACTTGAATATCGCATGCGCGACCATTAGCGATACCACGATTAGCCATGACCAAATCACGAGGTAATCCTCCTCAGTAGATAACTTAATGAGGATGTGTCGGTTATCGAGGGAGAAATCTAGGAATTTCCTTTAAGACCTAGGGAAGCAAAAATTTTACGATTATGTCCATAGAAGGCGGCCAAAGAAAACTTACCCATGAGAGAGTCGAGATGGTTGCGCCATGGCCGTGATCTCTGAGGTGAAAAGATGATGGTTTGGTTCCCCATGTTGGAGAGATCTTGGGTCTAAAAGGAATATCAGGAGTCCATATGCCACAAGCTTGACATCAGAAAAAGATTTTTGGTAGGGAGAGCATCGGGGTCGAGGAGAAGTAGGGTTAACAATGGAAGCATAGGTAGATTTTGGGTTTAGGCCTTGGGTGGTGGAAATTGGGTTAAGGGTAATGGGTTTATGGATTTGGGCTTGGGAGGTATGGGCTGGTTTTTGGAATTGGGCTTCACTAAGGGTAGTGGGTTTAAGTTGTTGGGCTGGAATTTCTTTTTGGGCTTGGTTTAAATAAATGGGTTTGGATGCTTGAGGTAAGTTAGTGGGTTTAAGTTGTTGGGCTGGAAAATCTTTTTGGGCTTGATTTAAGTGAATGGGGTTAGATGATTGAGGTAAGTGTGCTGGAATTTGAGGTTGGGCTTGGCCATTTCGGGTTTGGGCTTGTTTAGTTGGGTTAGGGTAAACATTAGGGTTAGGGTTTTTTGGAGTGGGGAGTGTTATGTTTGTTTTGTTTTGGAGTGAGGAGGGTGGCGGCTGCCTTCTAGAAGCCGAAGCTGTGGACGGCAACTTTGAGGCCGGCGGACGTTCTTGCCTCTGACCAGGAGCTCACAGTAGGTTGGCCGGTGGTGCTGGGGGTTGGAGAAGGCTGCTTTCATGGCGGCTAGGAGAGCATGGGTGGGTGGGCGGGTTGGTGTTTTGAGGGTGGGGATTCATGGTTTCGGATGTGGGGTGACTTCTGAGTGGCCATGGGAGGTTGAGAGGGTGGAGGGCCGTGGAGATGGGTGGGGTTGATTGGCACGTGAATGCCGTTGAGGAAGTAATGGGATGAGGATCTTGAACTTGCGGGTTTGGTGTGTGGGGGAGTTTCACGTGTATTGGAGGTAGCTTAGGGTTGGACGGACATCGGGAAGAGTTCGCGAGAGGGTGGTGGGCTGTGATGGGGTGAGGCCGGAAATGGCCGTTGATGCCGCGGCTGTAGTTGATTCGTTGAGAGTTGAAAGCCGCGGATTGGGTTGGGTGAGTTGGTGGGTTTGGCTCGGTTTTGGGGGTGCATCGGGTTTGATTGTTTTGGGTTGGTTCGCGGGAAGTGGTGGTAGGGGTGGGATGGTCTTGGGATGTGCTTTCGGAGATGCATGCAGACGGTGGGGGTTTGTTGAGTGAGTAAGGTAGTGAGTTGGGGTGGGGATTAGGTGGGTCATTGCTTAGTGAGGATGGTTGGGTGTCGGGAGGATTTGCAGCAAAGCTGGAAAGATGGGCAAGGAAGGCCAGTGGTAGAGGGTTGACCATGGTGGAGGTGGCGGTTAGGGGTGGGATTTGCAGCAAGTTTGAAAGATGGGCAAGGAAAGCCGGTGGTAGAGGGTTGTCCATGAGTGGAGTTAGCCGGTTTCGGATGGGATTTCCAGCAAGTTTGAAAGATGGGCAAAGTTGGCCGTGGTAGAGGGGTTGACCATGGTGGAGGTGACGGTTTGGGGTGGGATGGGGTTGAGATGGGGTGGTGTAGTGATGGAAACCAGTAGCGGATGGAGTGGATGGTTGGCAGGTCATTTGGTTTCAGGCATGAGGAGGAGGGCCGTGAGTGGATCCGGTGGTGGTGCTGGCGGTGGTGCGGCGGTGGTCCGGCGGTGGTGCCGGCGGTGATCTGCGGCAGTGGTGTCTCTTGACCTCCGGGTGAGGCCATGGCCGAGAGCTCAAACTTAAGAAAAAATCAAAAGAGTTGAGAGAAAATTGCAAGAGAGAGAAAGTTGGTTTAGGGTTTTAGGGTTTAGGGTTTAGGGTTTAGGGTTTAGGGTTTAGGGTTTAGGGTTTAGGGTTTAGGGTTTAGGGTTTAGGGTTTAGGGTTTAGGGTTTAGGGTTTAGGGTTTAGGGTTTAGGGTTTAGGGTTTAGGGTTTAGGGTTTAGGGTTTTTAGGGTTTAGGGTTTAGGGTTTAGGGTTTTTTTGAAACCACCCGAGATGGTGGGGGTTAAGCGGGACCACTACACGTATGATAAATCATGTAATAGATACCAAATACATAGGGAGGGACATGAGCCAAAACCTCACGAATAAGTGAAAGATACAAGCGGTAATCTAAGAATCTATCGTCGATATCGCGGAGCCGCATGAGCATCCATATGAATAATGCCGGATAAGCAGGTGGGCGGTCACGGATGATAGGCAAGCGCAGTTTGGAGGCGAGAAGTGCGAGGCCCGATTGGCTAAAAATCAGTGCTGAGGCGTAGCCTCCGATACTGCGTGCTTGAACCACGGCTGAATGAGAGGCCACTGCTGATCTAACTTCGGCCGCAAGGATAAAGCATAATCCCGTGAGCAGGCTGTCAGGGAGGACCAGGGAGACCACGGTGGCAGAATCGGACTCTACCTCCATAGCAGAATACCCAGTTTGGACGCTTGACTCAAACCCTCATAAGCCTTGGAAGCTCCGCGTAAAGGATCGGATGATGGCCAAGAAAAGAGCCAAACCCAGCCAAAACATACCACGATGGTCCGAAGAACACCCCTGCGGCGGACAACCCGGGTTACCCTCGAACACCCATCAGCGGTCGACCGGCCGCACGAGGCGGTCGGCGTCAAGCAACTACTTCGAATAGGCCGTCGGGAGGCGATCACGTGTAACCCATCCATGGTGAGAATCCATCACTCCCGTGGCGGGGCGGCTGAAGCCAAAGCGAGGCCAGTGAGCGAGATGTACGATACCACTCGGAAAATAACCGCATCCACGGAAAATGAGTGAGAATCAGACACTGAACCCATTTCGAGACCTTCCACGCATGCCACGGAATGAAGCAAGGTAAAATAGCCAGAAGATGAGATCGAGAAGGAGCACATCTACGCCGATGGCGAAATGCGCGTGGGGTGATAGAAAGCGATCCATGGGATCCACTACTCCACGATAGAAATACTCCCAGACACAGGCTAACTTAGAGGCGGTCAAGAAATAAGTCTTGAGAAGTCTCGGTGACTGTCCACGGAAGCAGAAACCATCTGAAGCAGCGCCACTCGAGGCATCATCGGTGGCTAGAAAGCCTCATGCAACAGCCGTGAAGAAAAATGATAATCGAGGATGGGATATGGCTTGCCAAATCATAGAAAAACTCCATCTAAGTGGCTGGCGCACCGCGCCATCTCAGGTGATCTCGAATGAAAAACACCATCGGTGGTAGAATCCACTTGAAGCTCATCGAGGCACGCCCGGTGAAATCGGAATCAAAACAATCCGCTCGACTCTCGGCGTGGGTGTCTGACCGAGGAGCTTACCCTATCCCAAGCGAGGCCACGCTGATAAAAGAGGCCGAGTCTGGAAGAGCGGCACGGAATTATAAAGTACAAAGGGGTGATCCCATCAGCGGTCATACGGAAGCTACGATCACTGACACCACCGACCAGCGAATATGAGGCTCGGCATCATCTCGGATGGAGCAAAGGCGCCTCAGGAGGAGAAGGCTGGGTAGCGAAACCTACCATCTTGGGATGAACAACTGCGCTGATATTTGGACTTCATGTATGAAAGCCCGTAAGGAGCATTTGCTCCGAGCGCCACGAAGCTTAAGCTCAAAGCTTGACTAGATCTCGAAAAGACCTAATACCGGGCCGCCCTCCTCCAGGAAAACACACCTCAGACCAATGGGGTTTAGGGTTTAGGGTTTAGGGTTTAGGGTTTAGGGTTTAGGGTTTAGGGTTTAGGGTTTAGGGTTTAGGGTTTAGGGTTTAGGGTTTTAATTGAAGCCACCAGTGGTGGGGGTTAGGCAGGACCTACACATCATATATATAAAGTAAGAGAAGTACAGCTTTGGAGGGACAAATGCAAAACCTCGAAATAAATGAGCAGTCTGAGAACAAAATAAGAAGATAAAAGTCTTGTCTCGAGGAAAGTGAGATGAAGCGAAGGTCATCTCCTAATGTAAGGAGTCTCCTGCGCGTCAGCCAGAAGAATACCCATGAAACCATGGGGAAGGGCACTATGGTAATGGAGCCAGTTCTTGAGTGCAGGTGTGAAGCAAGCCAGGTTAGCCATGAAGTCGGCCAGTGTAGTGGCCTCCACGGAGAAACATGGCGAATGGCGATCGAGTGCGTGTCGCGGAGGGCTCTAATCCTAGCTAGAATGTAAGTGAACTCCCATCTGCCTGGGATCTTTGAGGAGGTGATCAAGCAAGCTGCAGTAGCGGAATCAGATTCTAGCTCAGGACAAGAATAACCAAGGTCGGTGACCATTTTAAGACCCTCGTAAAGCTGCAGTCGACTCTGCGAATAGGATGGGATGGTGTCGAGAAACATCCGGCGGCGAGGACCAGTCCCACAGTGATCCACGAAAATCCCTCCGGTGACGGACATCCGGGGTTCTGCGCGAGACATCAAATCCACACTCGGTTTGACCACGCCCCTCGGAGGTCTCAACGAAATCGAGACGAGCAGGGCCTATGGGGTGAGCGAATGATCAGTAAACCATCTGCGAGCCAGCGTCTGCATGACCCCTACAGTGGGGCGCCTTGAAGCCAGGCGGCCCTACCTGACTTCAAGTCGAAATCACACGAAAAATAACACTACACCTGAAAAGCAGAAGCATCAAATCGAGCGACATTTGGGCCTTCAAACTTGCCATAAGATGAAGCGAGGAAGGAGGACCCGAATATCTTCTTCGGGAAGAACACGGCGTCTCAATGAAGAAGTAAAGCATAAGGGGAGATAAAGCGGGGATCAGCTAAGCAGAAGTAGCGATGAAAGTGAAGCCAAACACATGCGGCGTGAGGGCATTCAAGAAAAAGGTGTCTAGCAGTCTCCACAGCTCCATTGCAAAGACATCTCGAAACCATGTAGAAGCCCGGGTGCGGAGGGCATCATCAAGTGGCGGGTAACCCATGATAAGCGCCCGGAGGAAGAAAGACACCACGGAGGATCAATCTCTGCCGGATAAAGGAACAAACCTCATACAGTGGGTCTAGAGTCCGAACAAGATCCCAGCGGTCCTCGAGAGAAAAATCTCCATCATTAGAAAGGTCCACGCATGCAGGTCGGGACCCTCATGGGACCAGAGAATCGGAACAAAAGGATGCCGCTCGACAGCGGAGGGTGGAAGTAAGGTCTCAACCTACATACATCCCATCTGATGCCCCTCAAAAGGCGAGGCAGAGGCAGAAGAAGCCGGTCGGGGTTGTACGTGAGCAGCGGAGAGGGTTGAGCCAACAATCATACCAAAGCTACGGTCCCGGATCTAATCCGCCCGGTGAGCGTGGGGTTCGGCGATGCCGAATCTTACAAAGCGGCGCCAAGAGGAAGCGGGATCCAGGCTGAATCATCCCGGATGCTCGGATCGGCAGTGCTTAGACTTCGTAAAGGAAGCCCGGAGGGGCCGGTCGTAGCGCCACAGAGCTTAATCTCGAGAGCCTCGGCCCGGCTCGAAAAAGGATCTAATGCCAAGCCGCCCTCGATGTCGGGTAGCAAATAGAGGCCACAGACACGATGAATCTGTGCAGCGAGTGTCGATGTCGCCCGGAGAAAGCGGGTAAATAGGCGCTCAGACGATGAACAACGGTGTCGAGGCGGTCTAAGGGCATGAAGTAAATGGAAGGCATGGAGGAAAGCACGTGTACGATAAGAACAAGCTTGCCGCCAAAGAAAGCGAGCGATTAGACCACCCGGAGATCACATTACGGACCTTGGCGATCAAATCATCAAAGTAGCGAATCACAGGCGCTGACATAGGCCAGGGCACCCAAGGTAAGTGAAAGGCGAGTCCATGTCTGCTGAAAACTAGTAAGAGAGCGGATAGTCGCTGACGGGAAGAGGGCAAACTTCCCACATAGAAGCTGCTCTTGAGTGCGATTAATCTGGTGGGAGATAGGTGATAGTGACGAAGGAAGCTCATCAAGCAGGCGCATCTTGGACTTGCTCCCATTAGCAAAATAACAATATCATCCATGAAGCTCGGATCGTGAAACCATCATCGAGCGGAGGTGGTGTCTTGCATAGAGGGCCAGGACAAATAAAGTGTCCGGGCAGCGAGAAAGAGATTCGGTGACAATAATAAATAAGCACGGGGATAGGGGATCACCTACTAGTAAGCCACCTAAGGAGCTGAAAGAAGCGGTGGGTGGTCCGTTAACGAGCAGAATACCACGGACCGAGAATGGCCTATATATAAGAGAAACCCACCATCTCGGGAAGCAGAAGGCCGGAAGCATCTGAAGAACAAAGGACCGAGACATCTTATCGTAGCTTTAGCCATATCAAGCTTGACACGACATTACTCCACGGGTCCTTCATTCGGATCGTGAACCGACTCTGGACAAGAAGTACATTATCATGGATGACCGGGCCGGAACAAAACCACTCACGAGGAGGCGAGATAATCCTAGGAAGGATCGGTGAGGCGAGCAACGAGGAGCTTCGTGAGGATCTTGCTCTCGACATTACACAAACTAATAGGTGCGAAATCGGACCAAGTGAGGCAGGGAAGCCTTCTTAGGCGGGAGAACCGGGAGAGTGGGCTGAAACCCAGAGGCATGGGCGAGACACAGCGAAGAAATCCGTCCACGGTAGCCAACAAATCACTGCAAATAAAATCCCAACATGCACAGTAAAATTTACTACTGAAACCATCGAGGCCCGGGCGCTAAGCGGGTCGATAGAAAGCAGCTCTGCGAATCTCATCCATGCTCAGGGAATCCTACGGAGGTCGTCCTCATCCTCGTGGGAAACTAATCTCGGAATACCGGAAAAATCATGAAGTTTGAGGCAGATTTGGGATCACCGTGAGTAAGCTCTGGAAGAGCCGAGCAGTAGAACTACGCGATCTCTGAGAGGCTCGAGAAAGCCAAGAGGAGTCATCGGCCTGGATCCTATGGACAAAACACTTCTTGGCGCTTCTTCACAGCCATCGCATGAAAAAGCGGGTGTTGGAGTCCCCTCCAGGACCCATCGACACCGGAGTGCATCTAGAAAAGTCTCCTCGTTGGATAAGGCCACGTAACGGTAGAGCCACAGCCTCGGAACAAGCGGATCTATCCTCGGGAGAACCGGAAATGTCAGTCGGTGCTCCAGGCAGGCCACCTCCTCCTCGGCCTCTCTAACCCTATCTACGATGTTGCAGAAAACATCTTTGTTCAGAGCTTTCGGACCTGACAGGACGCACCGACCTGGCTGAAGGCCCGCATCCATTGCAGGGGCAGGTCGGACCAAGGCTAGCAGAGCGGTGTCCATGAAATCGGAGTGATTGAGCCGGGGTGTAGGAACACAGAAGCGAGCCGGACCCTTGATCGAAACCCAATCAAGAGCAATGAGGAGGCGAATGATCGGAAGCGGTCACGGTTGAGGTGGGTGACCTTTAAAGTGAGAAGAGCCTAGACCCATTGGGGTTGCAAACCACCCGATCCAGGCGTCTGCGAGTACGACCATTAGTCCGGTATAAGGACTCCCAAGAAAACCGGCATCCTCGAACCACAATCAATAAAGCAAAATTAAAGGCATCGATAGCGGTTTGAGTGCAGAATATGGCCGCTGGAGATCTCGAGATAAAGATTGGACAACATTAAAGTCACCCAGAGCCATCAAGGATTGTCAAGATTATCGGCAAAAGCGAAGGGCATCCACGACTCCTCCAGAACAAGGATAGAGCAGTGGCATAAACAAAGAAATAAAAGCAGGGAGTAGAAAGAGAGTGACTAACTTGGCAATGAAGGACTGGCCGCATCCTCGACAATATCAAGGTAAGCGGAGTAGCCAGAATACCCAAATCTTCCGAGGCGGGAGGATCTGACATGGTCCATCCCAGGTGAATCTGGGTAGCCTCAGGTCTGTCGGAACAAAGAAAGGCTCAGAATACAAATAAAAGTGTCTGATTGTGGCGGATAAGCTTCCTCGAAGCAGCCGAGCAGTGAGGGCCTTACTAATCCCAGATGTTCCATATAATGGAACTAATCATCAAGTAGGGAGGGCGGGAAGCGTCCATGCGTTTCTGTTGACCAGCGTTTCTTCGCAGTGGCGGTGGTGAAATCATGCGGAGAAGCGGACACTCTCTCTGCAGCTAAGCATCAATCACGACATCCAGGAGGAATATGGTGTCTAGCACTGTCGGAATCGGTGAGAAAATGGTACATCATCTCACGGGGGTCCTCACTCTTGGGATCGGTGTCCAGGTCGGTGAAGTCATCCCTCGATATACCATGGGCACCAGTCGCGGTGTCAATCTCCTCGTCGAGGCGAGGATGGAGCGTCCACAGGTGGGTGTTGAATCCCGCATGTAAGGTGCACAAATCGGAAGGCACATCCTCGGGGGCGAGACCACTGTAGAGGCTCCACAGGTGGCCCTCGATATCCTCGATTGGGCTCCAGTAAAATAGTGTTATCATGAAGAATGTCGTCGGATCTATCATACGTATCAAAGCTGAAAAGCGGGTCAGGAGAATGCGTGCACAGGCAAGCGCCCATGTCGGACTCACGGCACTGTACCTCCTCGCTCACAGGGGTGAGGATACACCAGATAGGGCTAATGGGTCTGTGATCGGAAATCAACTGCGTCTTGGCGATGGGAGGAGAAGTGGGCGTGCCGTCGGTGAGGAGGCGTGGTGTGGGGCCTGGGGTTGTACCTTGCGGAGACTTGGATTAGTAGTGAAACAAGCCTCCATGAGAATGCCGAGATGCTAAACATCTTGAGTACAATAATCGGGCACCTTCTCGAAGACAACACTCTGCCGGAATCACTGTGTCCCCTCTCGATCCGGATCAGGTGGAACAAGAGGCCTCGAAATGTCATACTCGATTAAAACCACGAGCCACGGATGGTCTATTGGCGGAGGCGAGTGGCGTGGTCGACCAGTAAGGAATCTGCAGATGGCGGCGACAATGGAGTAAAGGCGGTTGCGATTGAATAAAGTGAGCCGGGTAGGTAAGGCGGAGATACCAGGGCCAGGAACAATCGGAGACTCCATGGAGCAGTGAAATCCTTACTCCAGCTAGAATATCGCATCACGCGACCATTAACGTACCACGATTATCGCATGACCAAATCGCGAGTAATCCTCCTCCAGTAGATAACTTAATGAGGATGTGTCGGTTATCGAGGGAGAAATCTAGAATTTCCTTTAAGACCTGGGAAACAAAAATTTTACGATTATGTCCATAGAAGAGCGACGAAGGAAAACTTACCCTGAGAGAGTGCAGATGGTTGCGCCATGGCCGTGATCTCCTGAGGTGAAAAGATGATGGGTCGGTTCCCCATGTTGGAGAGATCTTGGGTCTAAAAGGAATATCAGAGTCGGATGCCACGAAGCGACATCAAGAAAGATTTTTGAGGCAGGGGGCATCGGGGTCGAGGAGGTGGTAGGGTTGACAATGGAAGAATAGGAAGGTTTCGGGTTTAGGCCTTGGGTGGTAGAAATCGGGTTAAGGGTTATGGAGTTTTAGAATTTGGATTTAAGGGCTGTGATTAATTCAATGGGCTGGAATTTGAGGTTGGAATTTGGGTTGTTGGGCTGGAATTTTGTTTTGGGTTTGTTTATATTGGTTGGGTTTAGTGTTGGAGGGTTGGGCTTTTTGGTTTAGGCTTAAATGGGTTGGGTTAAATTATTAGTTTCATTAAATGAGTTGAAATTTCTTGAGGGAGGGATGGGTTAAGTGTTTGAGTGGGGTATTGGGCGAATCTTGGGCTTAGTAAAGGGTGCTAGGGTTAGGGTTAGGATTGTGATGTTTTGTTTTGTTTGTTGGACAAAGGGGCGGCTGCTGGAAATTTTAGGCGTGGGGGTGAGATTTGTTCCACGGTTTTGGAGGGCGGTGGTGGTTTAGTGAGGCCGGCGAGGTGGACGGAAGTTGGAGAAGGCCGGCAGCCGCGGAAAGGAGGGTGGTGGTTGGTGGCTTGCGGGTTTGGGTGTTTTGGGGAGGCTGGAAAGCTTGAGGAAATCCGGCGATGGGGTGGGGAATAAACTCGGGATGTGGGACGTCGGTGGAGGGATGAGAAGGACCGGCCGGTGGGTGAGTTTGGTTGGCCGTGATTGCCGATCTTGTAGTCATAGGATGTGGGTCATGAACTTGCGGGTTGAGTGTGTGGGGAGGTAATTTCCGCGAGTTTGAGGTGGCTTGGGGTTGGAGGGACGTCGGGAAGGTTGTAGGAGGTGGTGGCTGTGATGGGGTGAAGCCGGAAATGGCCGTTGATGCCGCGGCTGTAGTTGACTCGTTGAGAGTTGAAAGCCGTGGATTGGGTTGGGTGAGTTGGGTGAGTTGGTGGGTTTGGCTCGGTTGTGGGGGTGCTTCGGGTTTGGTGGTTCTTGGGTGAGTTGCGGGAAGTGGTGGTAGGGGTGGGATGGTGCCGGATGTGCTCGAGGATGCCGCGGCAAGTGGTGGTTTGTTGAGGGAGGAAGGCCGTGAGTTGGGGTGGGGGTTAGGTGGGCTATTGCTTAGTGAGGATGTTTGGGTATTGGAAGGGTTTGCAGCAAGCTTGTGGGAGGTGAAAACAGGAGGATGATTGGGTATTGGGAGGATTTGCAGCAAGCTTGAATGATCGTAAGGTTGGCCAGTGATAGAGGAGTTAGCCATGGTGGAGGTGGCGGTTTGGGGTGGGATGGAGTTGTGGTGGGATGGAGTTGTGGTGGAGGAGTTGACCATGGTGGAGGTGACGGTTTGGGGTGGGATGGAGTTGTGGTGGGATGGTGTTGTGATGCAAGCCAGTAGCGGATGGAATGGATTCTTGGCCATTGTTTTGGTTCTTAGGCATGAAGAGGAGGGCCGTGGTGGTCTTTGGATCCGTCGGTGATGGCCAGTGGTGGGCCGGCGGTGGTGGTTCACCGAGCCTCCGGTGAGGCCATGCCGGTTGTCGGACTTTGAAAAACAAACTTGGTAACAAGAGAGTTGAGAGAATTTGTGTAGAGAGAAAGTAAGAGAGGTTAGAAGGTTTAGGGTTTAGGGTTTAGGGTTTAGGGTTTAGGGTTTAGGGTTTAGGGTTTAGGGTTTAGGGTTTAGGGTTTAGGGTTTAGGGTTTTTTTTTTAGAAGCCACCGGTGTGGTGGGGGTTAGGCAGGACCCTACATCACGTATATAAAAGTAAGTGAAATACCTTTGGAGGGGACAAATACAAAACCTCAGAAATAAATGAGCAGTGCTGAGAACAAAATAAGAAGATAAAAGTCTATGTCTCGAGGAAAGTGAGATGAAGCGAAGGTCATCTCTCAATGTAAGGAGTCTCCTGCAGCGTCAAGCAGAAGAATACCATGCAAACCATGGGGAAGGGCACTATGGTGATGGAGCCATTGCTTGAGTCCGGTGTGAGCAAGCCAGGTTGGCCATGAAGTCGGCAGTTGTGGTGGCCTCACGGAAAACATGGCGAATGGCGATCGAGTGCGTGTCGCGGAGGGCTCTAATCCTAGCTAGAATGTAAGTGAACTCCCATGCCTGGGATCTTTGAGGAGGTGATCAAGCAAGCTGCAGTAGCGGAATCAGGTTCTAGCTCAGGACAAGAATAACCAAGGTCGGTGACCATTTTAAGACCCTCGTAAAGCTGCAGTCGACTCTGCGAATAGGATGGGATGGTGTCGAGAAACATCCGGCGGCGAGGCCAGTCCACGGTGATCCACGAAAATCCCTCCAGTGACGGACATCCGGGGTTCTTGCGAGAGCATCAAATCCACACTCGGTTTGACCACGCCCTCGGAGGTCTCAACGAAATCGAGACGAGCAGGCCTATGGGGTGGCGAGATGATCAAGTAAACCATCTGCGAGCAGCGTCTGCATGACCCCTCACGGTGGGACGCCTTGAAGCCGAGCGACCCACCTGACTTCAAGTCGAAATCACACGAAAAATAACACTACACGCACAGCAGAAGCATCAAATCGAGCGGCATTTCGGACCTTCAGACTTGCCATAAGATGAAGCAAGGAAGGAGGACCGAGATATCTTCTTGGGAAGAACACTGGCGTCTCAATGAAGAAGTAAAGCATAAGGGGAGATAAAGCGGGGATCTGCTAAGCAGGAATGTGATGAAAGTGAAGCCAAACACATGCGGCGTGAGGGCATTCAAGAAAAAGGTGTCTAGCAGTCTCCGCAGCTCCGTTCGAAGACATCTCGAAACCATGTAGAAGCCCGGGTCTGAGAGGGCATCATCAAGTGGCGAGGTAACCCTATGATAAGCGCTTGGTGTTTAGGGTTTAGGGTTTAGGGTTTAGGGTTTAGGGTTTAGGGTTTAGGGTTTAGGGTTTAGGGTTTAGGGTTTAGGGTTTAGGGTTTAGGGTTTAGGGTTTAGGGTTTAGGGTTTTAGGGTTTAGGGTTTAGGGTTTAGGGTTTAGGGTTTAGGGTTTTAGGGTTTAGGGTTTAGGGTTTAGGGTTTAGGGTTTAGGGTTTAGGGTTTAGGGTTTTAGGGTTTTAGGGTTTAGGGTTTAGGGTTTAGGGTTTAGGGTTTAGGGTTTAGGGTTTAGGGTTTAGGGTTTAGGGTTTAGGGTTTAGGGTTTAGGGTTTAGGGTTTAGGGTTTAGGGTTTAGGGTTTAGGGTTTAAGGTTTAGGGTTTAGGGTTTAGGGTTTAGGGTTTAGGGTTTAGGGTTTAGGGTTTAGGGTTTAGGGTTTAGGGTTTAGGGTTTAGGGTTTAGGGTTTAGGGTTTAGGGTTTAGGGTTTAGGGTTTAGGGTTTAGGGTTTAGGGTTTAGGGTTTAGGGTTTAGGGTTTAGGGTTTAGGGTTTAGGGTTTAGGGTTTAGGGTTTAGGGTTTAGGGTTTAGGGTTTAGGGTTTAGGGTTTAGGGTTTAGGGTTTAGGGTTTAGGGTTTAGGGTTTAGGGTTTAGGGTTTAGGGTTTAGGGTTTAGGGTTTAGGGTTTAGGGTTTAGGGTTTAGGGTTTAGGGTTTAGGGTTTAGGGTTTAGGGTTTAGGGTTTAGGGTTTAGGGTTTAGGGTTTAGGGTTTAGGGTTTAGGGTTTAGGGTTTAGGGTTTAGGGTTTAGGGTTTAGGGTTTAGGGTTTAGGGTTTAGGGTTTAGGGTTTAGGGTTTAGGGTTTAGGGTTTTTAATTGAAGCCACCAGTGTGGTGGGGGTTAAGCAGGACCCTACACATCACATATATAAAAGTAAGAGAAGTACCTGTTGGAGGGACAAATACCAAAACCTCAGAAATAAATGAGCAGTCTGAGAACAAAATAAGAAGATAAAAGTCTGTGTCTCGAGGAAAGTGAGATGAAGCGAAGGTCATCTCTAATGTAAGGAGTCTCACTGGCGTCAGTCAGAAGAATACCATGAAACCATGGGGAAGGGCACTATGGTAATGGAGCCATTGCTTGAGTGCAGGTGTGAGCAAGCCAGGTTGGCCATGAAGTCGGCATTGTGGTGGCCTCACGGAGAAACATGGCGAATGGCGATCGAGTGCGTGTCATGGAGGGCTCTAATCCTAGCTAGAATGTAGAGTGAACTCCAGTGCTCGGGATCTTTGAGAGGTGATCAAGCAAGCTGCTAGTAGCGGAATCAGATTCTAGCTCAGGACAAGAATAACCAAGGTCGGTGACCATTTTAAGACCCTCGTAAAGCTGCAGTCGACTCTGCGAATAGGATGGGATGGTGTCAGAAACATCCGGCGGCGAGGACCAGTCCACGGTGATCACTGAAAATCCCTCCAGTGGCGAGACATCCGGGGTTGCTGCGAGAGCATCAAATCCACACTCGGTTTGACCACGCCCTCGGAGGTCTCAGCAGAAATCGAGACGAAGCAGGGCTATGAGGGTGAGCGAGATGATCAAGTAAACCATCTGCGAGCAGCGTCTGCATGACCCTCCGGTGGGACGCCTTGAAGCCAAGCGACCCACTGCTGACTAAGTCGAAATCACACGAAAAATAACACTACACCTGAAAAGCAGAAGCATCAGATCGAGCGACATTTCGGACCTTCAGACTTGCCATAAGATGAAGCAAGGAAGGAGGACCCGAATATCTTCTTTGGGAAGGAACACTGGCGTCTCGATGAAGAAGTAAAGCATAAGGGGAGATAAAGCGGGGATCTGCTAAGCCGAGAATGTGATGAAAGTGAAGCCAAACACATGCGGCGTGAGGGCATTCAAGAAAAGGTGTCTAGCAGTCTCCACAGCTCCATTGCAAAGACATCTCGAAACCATGTAGAAGCCCGGGTGCGAGAGGGCATCATCCAGTGGCCGAGTAACCCCATGATAAGCGCCGGAGGAAGAAAGACACCACGGAGGGATCAATCTCGCCGGATAAAGGAACAAACCTCATACAGTGGGTCTAGAGTCCCGAACAAGATCCAGCGGTCCTCGGAGAAAAATCTCCATCATTAGAAAGGTCCCACGCATCTGAGTCGGGACCCTCATGGGGCCAGGGAATCGGAACCAAAGGATGCTGCTCGACAGCGGAGGGTGGAAGTAAGGTCTCAACCTACATCATCCCATCTGATTGCCCTCAAAAAGGCAGAGGCGAGGCAAGAAGAAGCCGGTCGGGGTTGTACGTGAAGCAGCGGAGAGGGTTGAGCCAGCAATCATACCAAAGCTACGGTCCCGGATCTAATCCGCCCGTGAGCGTGGGGTTCGTGATGCCGAGATCTTACTGAAGCGGCGCTAAGAGGAAGCGGGATCCAAAGCTGAATCATCCGGATGCTCGGATCGGCAGTGCTTAGACTTCGTAAAGGAAGCCCGGAGGGAGCCGGTCGTGGCAGCCACGGAGCTTAATCTCGAGAGCCTCGGCCGGATCGAAAAAGGATCTAATGCCGAGCCGCCCTCGATGTCGGAGTAGCAAATAGAGGCCCACAGAGCACTGAGTGAATCGTGCAGGCGAGTATCGATGCTCGCCCGGAGAAGCGGGTAAATAGGCGCTCAGGACGATGAACAGCGGTGTCGAGGCGGTCTAAGGGCATGAAGTAAATGGAGGCATGGAGGAAAGCACGTGTCACGATAAGAACAAGCTTGCCGCCAGAAAGCGAGACGATTAGACCACCCGGAGATCACATTACGGACCTTGGCGATCAAATCATCAAAGTAGCAGATCACAGGCGCTCAGCATAGGCCAGGGCACCAAGGTAAGTGAAAGGCGAGTCACTGCTGCTGAAAACCAGATGAAGAAGCGGATAGTCGCTGACGGGAAGAGGGCAAACTTCCAGCATAGAAGGCTGCTCTTGGTGCGATTAATACTGGCCAGGAGATAGGTGATGGTAGTGAAGGAAGCTCATCGAGCAGGCGCATCTTGGACTTGCTCCCGTTGCAAAAATAACAATATCATCCATGAGGGTTTAGGGTTTAGGGTTTAGGGTTTAGGGTTTAGGGTTTAGGGTTTAGGGTTTAGGGTTTTTTGGAAACCACCGAAGATGGTGGGGGGTTAAGCGGGACCCTACAGTATGATAAATCATGTAATAGATACCAAATACATAAGGAGGGACATGAACCAAAACCTCTGAATAAGTGAAAGATACAAGCGGTAATCTAAGAATCTATCAGTGCGATATCGCGGAACCGCATGAGCATCCATATGAATAATGCCGGATAAGCGGAGTGGGCGGTCACGGATGATAAGAGCAAGCGGTTTGGGCGAGAAGTCGCGAGGCCCGATTGGCTAAAAATCAGGCTGCAGGCGTAGCCTCCGGATACGCGTGCTAGAACCACAGCTGAATGAGAGGCCACCAGCAGTCTAACTTCGGCCTGCAAGATAAAGCATAATCCCGTCGAGCAGGCTGTCAGGAGGACCAGGGAGACCACGGTGGCGAGATCGGACTCTACCTCCACAGCAGAATACCCAGTTGGACCTTGACTCAAACCCTCATAAGCCTTGGAAGCTCGCGTAAAGGATCGGATGATGGCCAAGAAAAGAGCCAAACCCGCCAAAACATACCACGATGGTCCGAAGAACACCCCTGCGGCGGACAACCCGGGTTACCCTCGAACACCCATCAGCGGTCGACTGGCCGCACGAGGCGGTCGGCGTCAGACTGACTACTTCGAATAGGCGGTCGGTGGAGCGATCACGTGTAACCCATCCATGGTGAGAATCCATCACTCCCGTGGCGGGGCGGCTGAAGCCAAAGCGAGGCCGACTGAGCCGGATGTACGATACCACTCGGAAAATAACCGCATCCACGGAAAATGAGTGAGAATCGAACTGAACCCATTTCGAGACCTTCCACGCATGCCACGGAATGAAGCAAGGTAAAATAGCCAGAAGATGAGATCGAGAAGGAGCACATCTACGCCGATGGCGAAATAGCGCATGGGGTGATAGAAAAGCGATCCATGGGATCCACTACTCCACGATAGAAATACTCCCAGAACACAGCTAACTTAGGGGCGGTCAAGAAATAAGTCTTGAGAAGTCTCGGTGACTGTCCACGGAAGCAGAAACCATCTGAAGCGCGCCACTCGAGGCATCATCGGTGGCTAGAAAGCCTCATGACAACGCCAAAGAAAAATGATAATCGAGGATGGGATATGTGTTGCCAAATCATAGAAAAACTCCATCTACGTGGCTGGCGCACCGCGCCATCTCAGTGATCTCGAATGAAAAACACCATCGGTGGTAGAATCCGCTGAAGCTCATCGAGACGCGCCGATGAAATCGGAATCAAAACAATCGCTCGACTCTCGGCGTGGGTAGTCTGACCGAGGAGCTTACCCTATCCCAAGCAGAGCCACGCCGATAAAAGGGCCGAGTCTGGAAGAGCGGCACGAGAATTATAGAAGTACAAGGGAGTGATCCCATCCGGTGGTCATACGGAAGCTACGATCGCTAACACCACCAACCAGCGAATATGAGGCTCGGCATCATCTCGGATGGAGCAAAGGCGCCTCAGGAGGAGAAGGCTGAGTGTGAAACCTACCATCTTGGGATGAACAACTGCCATGATATTTGGACTTCATGTATGAAGCCCGTAAGGAGCATTGCTCCGAAGCGCCACGAAGCTAAGCTCGAAAGCTTGACTGGATCTCGAAAAGACCTAATGCCAGGCCGCCCTCCTCAGGGAAAACACACCTCAGACCAGTGGCACAGTGGATCCTCCGCCTGGGTCCACGATCACCCAGTAAGAAGCGTGTAAATGTCAGCTCCAGCTGTTTGGATAACCCCAGTCGGTGGACCATGAGACATGAAATAAGTGCAAAGGCATAGAGGATGAGAACATGCTTAGAATAAGCACTAGCTTCCCCAAAGCGATAGCAGCGGTTTGCCTGACGGAAATCCAGCTCTCGGACCCTCAGAATCGGATCATCAAAATGAGCAATCTTGGCGCCCCGACAAACAGGGCAGCCCGGATAAGAAAAGGAAGGTCCTTGCTTTGGAACCCAGTAGCTTGTATGAATAATAGCTCTACGTGAGGTGAAATCAAACCCAGAACATAAAAGCTACTCTTCGCTGGCTAACCGGTGCTCGGAAGCGACCTCGTAATGATGTAGGAAACCCGTAAGCCGGCGTGAGGCTAGCCTACCCGTTCGAAAAGAACAATATCATACTGCAAAACTCGAATGGGAGATGGGAAGACAACCGGACGAGCGATATCTCACGGAGGGTCGCGAAGAGTACAAGCGATCGGACCTCTAGATAAAAACTCTGCGATGATAATGAATAAGCTAGGAGACGGTGGATCACACTGGCGAAGACCACCATGAGGCCAGAAAAAACCAGTGGCTGACACCATTAACCTGACCACGGAGAACCAAGGTCCGTAAATAGCCCTCCAGAACTAAAGAAATCCACTGCTCACGAGAACCAAAGCACCTCGACATCCCGGAGAACAAAGGACCATGACATCCGATCATAAGCCTTAGCCATATCAACTTGGAACTACGTTACTCCCCGAGTGCGACGACTAAGATCATGCACAAGCTCACGAGACCAACAACACATTATCATGAGATGCTCTACCGGGCACGAAACCACTACTGCGATGGAGAAATAATCCGAGGCAATCACTGGTGTCGGTCAGCATGTGAGCAATTTAGTTAAAACCTTATTGCTCACGTTACACTAGCTGATTGGCGAAAATCAGCCAGAGGCTGGAGAGTCCTGCTTGGGAAGAAGAACCAAAGAGTGCTCACGAAATCCCTAGGCATAGCGGAACCCAGAAAATAATCATGAGCAGCGATCAACAAGTCGGTAGAAATCACATCCCAGCCGCGCTGGTAGAACCTCTTCTGAGAACCCATCGGGACCGGGAACCTTTGTCGGGGTCGATAGAAAAGACCACTGCTAGTAACTCCTCCAGATCGGGCTCACTACATAAATCCACATCGTCCTCAGTAGTGACCCGGAGAAGGATAAAATCAAAATCCGAGGCACAGGCGGCTGGGACCTCCATTGAGAGACCACGAAAGTAATCCACCATGAGACTCGGCCATAGCGGTGGGCTCGATAATCCATCTGCAGGCGATGCATCACATGTCCGATGGACATGAAAGAGCAGATGCTTCTTAGGATCATAGCATGGAAGAGCCAGGGTATTGGCATCCCCTCCACAACCAGCGTACACTCATTGCTATGTCGTAAAATATCTCCTCACAAAGTAGCGCATCTTTGCGGTCGGGCTCGTGCCTCGAGAAAAAGCCACGCGATCATCGGTTGAACCGGATAGATCATCTTGGGCCTCCCTCGAGCAACCTCCTCCTCGGCCTCCTTAACCCTATCAAATACATTGCCAAATACCTCCTTATTCCGACCTTTTAGCGGGGCTTCAATCGACAAGCCTGCTGAAAGCCCTCATCCGAAGCAACAGCAGGAGCACCCGAGGCGCCTCACAGCGTGAGAAACCCGGGATGCTTGAGCCGAGCATGTAAAAGCGGAACACGGAAGGGCGTCCACCGACCAATCTAGCACATGATAAAAGCAAGGGAGAGTGGTCACGAACCGGTCGCGATTCGGATGAGAAACTCGAAATGTAGAAAGAACGCCGAGCCATTGGGCATTGCACACACCCTATCAAGCGTCTCCGTATAAGCCCATTGGTCCAAGTGAAAGGACTCCACAGTGAAACCCACATCATCAAGCCACGATCAATAAAGCAACATTAAAGTCATCAATAGCATCACGAGGTGTGCATGCCCCAGAAATCTCGAGAAAGAGGCGCCTGGCGTTAAAATCCCACCACCGATCCGAGGACCATCATGGCTGTCAGTGAAGAAACAAGGCCATCCACGAATCCTCTCGCACAATCTTAGCACGGTGGCATATACATATGAAACATAAGCGGGATCGGGAAAGGAAGAGTGACTAACTTGGCAATGAACCACAGGCCCGTATCCTGCGGAACCTCCACGAAAAGGAGGCAGAGCAGAACACCCGTATTTTCCCAGTGGGAAGAAAACCCATGCTCCATCGCTAATGCGACTACAGGTGCTCTCGGACTATCAGCGATGAAAAGGCTCCAGAACACACACAAAGCCAATCCATGCATCCAGTATCAACTCCATGATCGGTAGGACCAGCGAGAGCTTACTTATCCCAGAATATTCAGGATAAGGTATTAATCATTGGGGTGGAGATCTACACCTACCCTCGCATGAGACTTACAGGTCTTCGACCCATGACCACGGAGAAACCCAGGAGGAGCTAGCAACCCTCGATCGGCCAACCCACTAATCAGCTGCGTCCAGTAGGTAATGGAGTATGAGCATCCTCCGGATCGGTCAAGAATCTCCCATCATCCATATCCCGAGATCCTCACGAGCGACACTCGATATCGGGCGAGAAATACCGGGGCGACCCTCTCTACCATCTGAGCCATTCTCCGGAATCTCGGAACTATGAGTATTGAAACTCACGTGCATGGTATCAGTATCATCCCGAGCAGCCAACTCTGGGCCCACCACATCACCTACCTGCAGTCGAGATACCATCCTCCGACCCTCAGCATCAAGGGACATCCTCGATATGAGGCCAGGCCAATCTTTGGACTATCCCACTGGGGCGGCAACACTACGACAACGAGTCCTGAGGGGCGAGTATCGGAAATGACAACATCTTGGGGATTAGCGACGACAGGTGGCTGCGCATCAGCTGAAACATGGGCTTTTACCCTTATCGAGGAGCAGTCTGCAGCCCGTTATCCTTGCATTGTTGAGGCTTACGAAGACTTGGGTTTGAGACATAACAACCCTCGGTGACGTGACCCAGTGCTTACGAGTGGAACAATAGCGGGAACTTTCTCAAAAACAACATCACGCGGAAGCGAGAATCACCTTCTCCAATCAAATGCTGGCAACAAAGGCGCGAAACATCATCTCAGCAAAACCCTAGCAGCGGACGGTCTAATGGCAAGGCCGGTTGCATGATCAACACGGAGGAGTACCGATGGCCGCGACGATAGAGAATAAAGCGGACTTGGGTGAATAAAATGAGTGGCGGATAAGGTAGACTTACCCAAGCAGGCCTGATAGGAGACTCATGGAACATCTAAAATCAGGTGCTCCGTTTGAAAATCGCATCCCAGACCAGCGACATACCGAGTCTGGCGAGACCCAAATCAGTGAATAGTCTTCCTCCAATGATAACTAGTCAACACATCTGGGTTATCAAGCGGAGAACACAGGTATTCCGCTTTAAGGCCAAGAGAAGCGAAAAACTTCAGAATAATATCCATCGATGGCCTCCCAGAATGAAAACTTCCCCACTGAAGCAAGCTTGAATGGCTCAGCCATGATCTGAACTTCCTCCTTAGAAAATAGAACTGCAGGCTCACTGCGGTGCTGGAGAGCACATTTGCTTAGGAACCACGGGATTTGGAAGTCTGGGATTCTGACATCGAGAGCGACTTTTGTGGCCTCGGTGAGCTTGTGGGATTGAGAATGGAGGCTGGGTTCACAGCTGAGGCATAGGAAGCCGGTTGCTTGGGATGAGTGGGAAAAGCTGCACGGTTTTGGACACCTGATACCCCATCATTCTGCTGCAAGTTTCCACGAGAGTGTGCACGTGGGGCGGGCTGAACCAAATCGTCGTGCCCGTGGAGAGCTGAGTTGGGAGGATAGTTGGGTGCTTTTGTACCACGGTTTTCAGCATCAAGTTGGCCACGGTTGGGACGGGATTCGGCCTGGGGGGGCTGCCAAACCCGAGCAGAGGGACGTGACAAGCCATGCATGGGAATTGCATGGCTCGAGTCCTGTTGAGTTGACTTCGATATGGAGGCTCGCTGATCCGCGAGTTGGGGGAGCCTTCTGAGCAAGCCAGTGGGTGGTGGAGGCTGGCGGAGGCAGGCGCAGAGTTGGTGGATGGTGGCAGGAGGCTGATGCCACCATGAGCGGCCATGAGGAGGCCATGCAGTGGCACCATCAGCGTTCATGAGCAGCGTGGGATCTTGTTCACATCGTCACGAGAATGGCCATAACCATATTCGGAACCCGAGGGGCAAGTGGCCGAAAGTGGGGGACGACCGTGAGGGTGGCCGGTAGGCGGCGTAGCTGTGCAAACATCAAAGGAGCAGCGGCTAGGGTTTTCAGTAACAGACACGGGCAAGCATGGCATCGATCTGAGCAAGCATGGGTGACCTTAGTAGCGGGGGTTAGGACGGAACCAGTACCGTGATGCAGGAGACCTCGGTTCAAGCCTTGACAGCCGGAATCGGCAGCATGCATGAGCTAGCTCGTTGGGGCTTGAGGTTGTTGTTTGGGAGCGGTTGAGAGTCGCGATGGTTGCGGTGGGGCAAGGCGGTGGCTTGGGGAGGGTCCGGCAGTGGCTGGGAACCACCACCGGCGGCCGGTGGGGTCATATCGGCGGGCAAGACAAGGGAGCAAGGGTGCGGCTAGTTGAGAGAGTTTTCGAGAGAGAAAAATTTGGTTTAGGGTTTAGGGTTTAGGGTTTTTGGTTTAGGGTTTAGGGTTTAGGGTTTAGGGTTTAGGGTTTAGGGTTT
>CM046816.1:31616237-31686275 GCA_025617385.1 Murraya koenigii | reverse complement strand
AAACCCTAAACCCTAAACCCTAAACCTAAACCCTAAACCCTAAACCCTAAACCTAAACCCTAAACCCTAAACCTAAACCCAAACCAAAACCAACCTCTCTCAACTTTCTCTCTCTAGCAAAATCCTCTCAATTCGTCTTTGTTTGACCGAGGTTTACCTCCGGCCATAGCCTCTCCGGAGCCGGGGGTCACTACTATCTTCTTGGCCAGCGACCACCTTATCTTAGGCATAAAAATTCCGGCCAAAACTCGGCCAAATCTTCATGCTACAACCTCCACCTTACCTCGTCATTCAATCCTCCTACATCCCCAACCGTTTGTAGTCATGTACGCAAGTTCAAGGCAACCCTCTCAACCCACTTGCGGAGACACCCTCATTGCACAAGCCCCAAACTTCCAAGCCAACACACGGCTTTCCTCTCCCAAACAAGCCACGGCGGCGGCTGCATCAGCGGCCACGTCCGGCTCCATCCGAGCAGCGGGCACCGCCTTACGCGACTTACCTGACATCCTTCCGGCCCATGCAGCGTCACGGTCGAGGAAAACTCCCGATACACCCAACCCGACTCACGGTCGCCGTCACCGAAACACACATAACTATCCGATGTCTCCCGGCCCATGCACCTCCAGCGCACGGAAAAACCCTCCCACATCACAAACCCATAAGCCCATCATCCCCAGCTGTCAGCGGAAATCCCCTGCATGCCCAATGTCCACATCCGAGTCAACTACATCGGTGGGGATAGCAAGTCGACCCTCCCATCAGTTGGTTCCCTTGCCAATAATGACCTCTCACGACCCTCTCATCCACCATGAGTCACCGTACACCTCCCCATATCCGAAACCCACCCGAGATCCTCCAATCCAGTCATCTACCGTGCCTTTTCAGTTGCCATGACGGCGTTCCCCAACACCCGACCAACTGCTGGTGCTTAGTCGGAAAATCGCACTCTCCGTGGCCTCGGATCCGGCCTTCTCGGTAGTGGGTAGCAATGACCGTCACTCCCCATCTTCCTCCAGCCGCGCGGCGGTGCAAACCACCTTCCGACCAGCTGCCGCGCAACCCGCCGTCGGTCAACAACCTCCGTTTCAACCTCCGTCTGCGTCGATCCAAGCTCCACGGCCGCGGCATGTAGCTCCCGGCCGCCGCCCTTTCCAACATCCAAACTCACTTAACACATCAAACAAACACCAACCCTAACCACTAATTCCCAAGCCCGATACCAAATTCCAGTCCATACCCTTCAAACAACTAATCCTTTTTATTTTAACCAAGCCCGAAACCAAATTCCAGCCCATATCCCTCAACCAAATTCCAGCCCATATTTTAAACAAGCCCATTCCCAAATTCCAGCCCATGTACCTCCCCACAATAAGCCCAATTCTTCTATTCCAGCCCAAATTACACAAGCCCAAAAATCCAAAACCACATATGCCTCTATCCTCGATCCGATGCCCCTGACCCTAAAATCTTTTCGGATGCGGTCTCGGGGCTAATAACTTCGAGATCCCGTTCAAGCCGGCAACACTCCAGCGGAGGCAAGCCATTATTTTCTCGACCACGGAGATTGAAGCCATGGCTCGACCTTTCGGACTCTCACTTGTCGGTAAATTTTCTTTTGGCAGTCCCTACATGGAAATTATTAGAAAATTTTTATTTCCCTTGGTCTTAAGGAAACTCTCGATTCCCTCTTAGATAATCGTCACATTTTAATTAAATTATCTGCGGAGGAGGATTATTCTCGCATCAGTTGCGCCTGATCATGGTATGTCAATGGTGGGGCATGCGCATTTTAAGTGGACCAAGGACTTCATTGCTTTCGGTGAGTCCCAGATTGTCCCGTCTGGGTATCCTTACCCTATTCTGCGGTACATTTTATACCTTGTAAATCGACTCTTTACTCTATTCTTTGCTGCCATTGGTACTCCTTTGCGGGTTGACCATGCCACGGCCTCTGTTAATAGGCCAGTCAGTGGCCGTGTTTTGATTGAGTATGATATTTCTAAGCGGTTAGTTCCTCGTATACGGATTGGAGAGGGACTCGGGATTTTAGCGGTATTATTTTTGAGAAGGTTCACTCTCTGTACCTCATGTATGCACAGGGCATTCATAGAGGCTTGCTCGACCAGCGATCGAGTGCGCGAGGCTCGACCACTCGAGACTCGGCCCGACGTCTGAGTGCCCAGCGAGGCGATCACCCGTACCTCCTGTGCGTTGAGCACACCGCTACTTCACCATCTACTACTCGATGCGTGGCGGCTCCCGATCCTATCGGCTGCGGATCCTCACCCCGGGTAGATGAGGAGATCTGATTCCGATGCCCAGCGAGGCACTGCCGGATATCCGCTGCCCGAGCGGTTCGATTCATCTTGCTACGAGATGATGGTCGAGATGCGATTCGAGCTCTTGCTTTCGATGCAGCGGTTTAGAGACCTATCGCTGCGGATCCTCACCCCGAGTAGATGGCGAGTCACGGATGATGGTTCGAATCTTTGGTTGATTTCTGCTTTCGATTGCAGCGGTTTCGAGCACTGTCAGCTGCGGATCCTCGCCGGTTGATGAGGAGATACGGATCGAGGCACTGCTCCGGCCCAGGCTGCTCGATTCGGTGCGATAGATGATGGTTCGGATGCGATTCGGTTGCTACTCGGGACACGGCGGTTTCGAGCCTTTCAGCTGCGGATCCTTACGGTTGAGGAGAATACGGATCGGGGCACTGTTTACGCCGAGCTGCGTGATTCGAGTTGCGACGAGAGGATGGTTCGAGATGCGATTCGTTGCTTTGCTCGATACCGGCGGTTTCGAGACCTATCGATCACGGATACTCATTCGGTTGATGGTAGAGAGTGCATACGAGATCTCGCACCACCTCGCGAGGAGCCGTGAGGCGGCGGAAGCGTTCCGCCCTACATACTTGATGATCATTTCCATATGTTATCTTTGTAGTCATTTTATTTCTCTTTTCATTTATTGCTTTGTACTTGTTTATTTATGTCGGAGGTTTGGTTCTTGTCCCCTCAGATTGTACTCACTTTACTTTTTATATATATGGCGGTGGGGGTCACTTTAACCCCCACCTCCATGGTGGTTTAATAAAAAAAAAAAAAACCACTAAACCCTAAACCCTAAACCCTAAACCCTAAACCACTAAACCCTAAACCACAAACCCTAAACCCTAAACCCTAAACCCTAAACCCTAAACCCTAAACCTAAACCCTAAACCCTAAACCAAAAACCAAACCTCTACCCTAACTCTACTCTCTCTACCCAAACTCTCTCAACTCTCCTCTCTGCTGACCTAAACTTTGACTGCATGGCCATGGCCTCCGGGAGCCGGTGGTGACTCTTCTACCGCCGGGATCAGCAGCGGTTCCCACCCTCCATGCTGGCATCCAACAATCCGGTCAACTCTCCACGCATCCACGGATCAAGTCACCAAGTTTGGCAAAAATCAACTCTTACCTCCACTACCATCATGTTTCCGAGACCTCCACTTACCCGCATCCACCATGGCCAATCCCTCCACCGTCTCCTCGGCCATGGATGGAGCATCTTGCTCGCTGCCATCAAGCCACCACAACCAGCCAGACCAAAACCCACCAAGCAACATAAACTCACTCATTCAAAATGAACAAACGGTGAGCTTCTGGGACCCAAATCGGTGGTGGAATCTCCTCCACCTTGGCGCGGCTTCCATCAAGCCCGCATCCGAGATGTCTTCCCACTCCACCGCTGTAAGTGCTCTCTCTCAACCACTCCAAAACACCCAAGGCGGTGAGTCAACCAACCCGAACCCCTTGCAGCGCAAGCGACACCCTACACTTCGGTTCACCTCACGAGCTCAGTTAAACCTTCAGCGGAACCCCACGCGTGACTCGACACCAACCTTCGAGCCAACACATCGAGCGAGCCGCCTCCCTTTTTCCAACAAAACAAACTCAAAAATAAAAAGCGTAACCCTAACCCTAGCACTTGAGACCAAGCCCATGCTTGACCCGCTTAAGCCTTAACCTTAATACTCAACCCCTAGCATGCAAACTAACCAACTAAACAAGCCCAAAACAAAAACACAACCCACAAGTCGGTTGAAACATTACATCCAACCGTGGCGGTAGTTCCGGCGGCTCCAGTAGCTCCGCCGAGGCTCCAGCTACTCGGCTCAACAGCGGTCCCCGTGTCCACGGTTGCATGGCGGCGTTGTACGAGAGAATACTACCCCACCATGCATGGAAGGATACAAGCATGCATGGCCAGCAGTCTGCCATGGTGAGTCAACTCGGTGACTCGAACCATACGGCCCCATCATGCCATCGACCCCATGCGGCTCCCACCGTAGCATGGCGTCTCGTCGTGAATCCGGCCCACGCATGAAGACATTGCATGCATGGCATTTTCACGTCAGATCGAATCGCGTGTGCCTCCAGCGCCATGGAAGCTCGGTGTGTCACGCTCATCGACATTTTGCACGTCCAAGAGCCCGAGCCACGCGGCATGCATGGCATTCTCCAGCGGTACGCCCATGGTGAGTCGACTCGGGTGACTCGGCCATCCGACCCCATGCATGCCATGCGACCAGCATCGACTGCAGCGTCCATCTCGAATGCCATCCTTCCGTGGCGAGCCACGGCAAACATGCAAACTCGAGGCATCCGGTGTCCATGGCTGAAATCAACTCGGTGACTTCGACACATGCGGCTCCCGTACGTAGCCATGCATGCCAACCGTCGGCTTCTGCAGCGTTCCGGCTCGAATGCCATCGCTTCCGTGGCGGAACCTTCTCACGATCATCTTATGCACGACCCAGGCGTGACAAACCTTGAGCTCGGTTCGACAAGCTCGTGGCCAACCATCTTATGCGCAGGGCGACCAACCCGAGCCAAGCAACGCGTGTCTTATGCTTCTATGGTGAATCCGACCTCATCCTTAACCTCGCGGCCCTCGAGGCCACAAAATCCTTCCTAGATCTTTGTGGCGGCAACTCCGGTCCTTTGCTCCCGGTCGAGCGGTTACTCTGCAGAGGTGAGCGGTGATTCAATTCTCTAGGAAGAAGTTCGGATTATGGGTGAGCCATTCAAGCTCGCTTTGGTGGGGAAGTTTTCTTTTGGCGAGCCATCGATGGATGCTATTCGGAAGTTCTTTGTTTCTCTTGGTCTCGAGGGCAGCTCGATTCGCTGCTTGATAGCAAGCGCGTGTTGATCAAGTTAACAACGGAGGAGGATTATTCGAGATTTGGGTTCGCCGGACATGAGTGCGTTAATGGTGCGTGGCATGCGTGTTTTCAAATGGAGCACGGACTTTCGATGTTACGGAATCACCCATTGTGCTGTTTGGGTAAGTCTCCCTACTTACTGTTCATTTTATTCATTCAAAATCGCTTTATTCTACTATTCTTTGAAGTTATTGGTACTCCTCTGCGTGTTGATCACATAGCGGCTTCGATGAATAGACCATCATTGCTTAGGGTCTTTGGTTGAGTATGATGTCTCGCGGCCTTTGTTGCCGCGTATATGGATTGGTGAGGGAGATTCTGGTTTCTGGCAGGATGTTGTTTTTGAAAGGGTTCCTGCTTATTGTATTACTTGTAAGCACTTGGGTCCACGCTGCTGAGGGTTGTTATGTCTCAAACCCAAGTCTTCGTAAGCCTCCTCCGCAGAAGGATAGTGGATTGCGTACTGCCCCGGATAAGGGCAAAAACCGATGGTTCGGTGATGTGCGACCCGCAGTGCATCGAGTTCGATATGTTGTCATTCACGATGCTCCCCTCCGAGCATGTTGATGTTAGAGTCTTTGCTCCGGTGGGGATAGTCCGTCATTGGGTCGGCCTGTTACGGAGGATGTCCCCTCGGACGATCAGGGCCATGAGGATGGCATTCAGACAGAGGCAGGCGAGGTGTTGGGCCCGGAGGTGGCCACTAGGGATAATCTGCGATACCATGCCGTGAGTTTCAATACTCACGGTTAGAATTCGAAGAATGGCTCAGATGGTAGGGAGGATTGCCCTGGTATTTCTCGCTCGGACATTGAGCGTAGTTCGGAGGATTCGGGGGATATGGATGATGGGAGATTCTTGACTGATCCGGAGGATGTTCACACTCCATTACCTACGGACCGGTGATTAGTGGATTGGCCGTCGAGAGGTTGCCGGTTCTTCTCGGGGTTTTACGGTTGTTCTGGTCGTAAGACTCGTAAGTCTCGGCGGAGGGTAGGTGTCGATCCCACTCGATGATTAATACCCTTATACGGAATATTCGAGGATAAGTAAGGCCCGCGATCCGCCGATTGCGGAAGTTGATTGATTGCATAGATTGGCTCGGTGTGTGTTTTGGAGCCTTTTACTTCTGATTGATAAGGTGGAAGCACTTCGTATCCGCATTGCGATGGAGCATGGGTTTTCTTCCCACTACGGGAAGATTTGGGTTTCTGGTGGCGCCTTTTCGGTGGAGGTTACTGCGGGATATGGGTCGGTGGTTCATTCTTGGGTTAGTCACTCTTTCTTTCCGATCCTGTATATGTTTCATATGTATATGCCGGTTGTGCTAAGGCTGAGAGAGGATTTGTGGGATGGCCTTGTTTCTTTTCTTGATAGTTGTGATGGCCCTTGGATGGTGGGTGGGGATTTTAACGTTGTCTGATCTCTCTACGAGATTTGGAGGCATGCCCGACCTCGGGAGGCTATTGATGATTTTAACGTTGCTTTATTGGATTGTGGCACTGGATGATGTGGGTTTCTGAGAGTCCTTTCACATGGACCAATAGGCGCACATGGAGCGGTTGGATAGGGTTGTGTGCAATGCTCGATGGTCGGGTTTCTTTCCTACATTCGAGTTTCTCATCTGAATCGCCTTGGTTGGATCACTCTCCTACTTTTATCGTGTGCTAGATCGGTGGTGGACGTCAGTCGAGTTCAGGTTTTACATGCTTGGCTTAAGCATCACGAGTTTCTTGATGTCGTCGAGGCGGTCTTGGGGTGCTCTGTTATTGCTTACGGGATGAGGGCTTTTCGGTGAGCTTGTCGGTTGAGCTATGCTTAAAGGTTGGAATAAGCGGTTTTGGTAATGTATTTGTGAGGTTAGAGGTGAGGAGGAGGTTGCTCGGAGAGGCCCGGTATGATCTGTCCGGTTCGGTGATGATCGTGTGGCTTTTTCTGAGGCTCGAGCCCGACTGCAGCATGCGTTACTGTGTGAGGAGATTTTTTTACGGCAGCAGTCGAGTGTTCGTTGGGTTAGGGAAGGGGATGCCAATACCCGGTTCTTCCATGCTATGATTCGGAAGAAGCAGCGGTTCTTTCATGTCCATCGGATTCAGGACGCCTCGTCTGCATGGATCACTGAGCCTACTGCTATGGTGATCTGCGGTGGATTACTTCGAGGTCTCTTAGCGGGAGGTCTAGCGATTTCGAGCCTCGGTTTTGATTTTATCCGCCTGCGGTCACGGTTGAGGGCGATGTGGATTTATGTAGGGGCCGATATGGAGGAATTCTGGCGGTGGTTTTCTATTGATGCGAGCGGCGCTCCGGGTCCTGATGGGTTCTGCAGTAGGTTCTATCAGGCATGTTGGGATGTGATTTCTACTGACTTGTTGGCTATTGTTCGTGATTACTTTCGAGGTTACTGCTATGCACTGGGGTTTCGAGCACTCTTTTGGTTCTTCTTAGAAGAAGGACTCTCACGTCTCTTGGGCTGATTTTCGGTGATCGGTTTGTGTAACGTGAGCAATAAGGTTTTAACTAAATTGCTCGTTATGCGACTGACACCTGTGTTGCCTCGTATTATTTCTCCATCGCAGAGTGGTTTTGTGCCTGGTAGGAGCATTCATGATAATGTGTTCTTTGATGCAGGAGCTTGTGCATGATCTTAGTCGTCGTGCAGGGGCGTAGCGTGGTTACGAAGTTGGATATGGCTAGAGGCTTATGATCGGATGTCATGGTCCTTTGTTCTCCGGATGTTGAGGTGCTTTGGTTTCCGGGCGGTGGATTTCTTTAGTTCGGAGGCTGTTTATGGACCTTGGTTTTACGTGCTCGTTAATGGTGTCGACCACAGTTTTTCGGTCTCGCGGTGGTCTTCGCGAGGCGATCCAGCATCTCTAGCTTATTCATTATTCTTGCTGAGTTTCTATCTAGAGGCTCGGATCGCTTGTACTCTTCGCACCCTTAGTGAGATATTGCTCGTCCGGTCGTCTTCCTATCTCCCATTTGAGTTTTGCGGATGATATTGTTCTTTTTGGAATGGGAGTAGGGCTAGCCTCACTGTGACTTATGGGTTTCCTACATCATTATGAAATTGTTTAGGCGGTTGGTTAGCCATGACGACTTTTATGTTCGAGGTTCGATTCACGCCTCTCGTGAGCTATTATTCATCTGATCACGGGGTTCCAGTGAAGGATCCTCCTTTTCTTATCTTGGTTGCCGGTGTTTGTTGAGGCGTCAAGATTGCTCATTTTGATGACTGCTTGGAGGTCAGTGGCGGATTTCGGTTGGGCGAATCGGTTGCTCGTTTGGGGAAGTTAGTGCTTATTCGGCATGTTCTATCATCTATGCCTTTGCACTCATTTCATGTCTTGCGTCCATCGATTGGGGTTATCCAGTGATTGGGCGGATATTTACAGCTTCCTATGGGGTGATTGTGGTCTAGGCGCGAGATTCATTGGTGCCATTGGCGGAGGTGTGTTTTCCTCGGGAGGAGGCGGCTGGGTATTAGGTCATTTCGGGATCTAGGCTGAAGCTTTTGAGCTTAAGCTTTGGTGGCGATTCGGGACGGCGTTCATTATGGGCTTCGTATATGAAGTCCAAATATTCGTCCTTTATTCACCCGGCATGGTAGCTTTTCGTTACCAGCTTCTCGCTTTATGGGCGTCTTTGCTCCATCAGAGATGATCTTGAGCCTCGTATCTCGATGGTTGGTGGGTGTCGGTGATTGTAGCTTACGGTATGTGCTTGCTGGATGGGATCACTCCTTTGTACTTCTATAATTACAGTGCAGCTTCTTACATCTGGGTTTCCTTTTATTAGCGTAGCCTTTGTTTGGGATAGGGGTAAGCTCACTGGTTGTCTTACCCACGTCGGTAGTTGAGCGATTGTTTTGATTCAGATATCTCTTGGCGTGCTGATGAGCTTCGGTGGGATTACTACTGCGATGGGGTTTTCATTTGAGATCGGCTTGGGAGATGGTGCGGTGCGCCGAGCCACGAGATGGAGTATTTTCTATGATTTGGCGGTCGTATTCCTCTCGGTTATCCTTTTTCTTTGGCGGTTCTTTGCGAGGCTTCCTAGCCATGATGATGCCTTGAGTGGGCCGGCTTACGTATGGTTTCTCGGTGCTTACGTGGACGATGCTTGAGACTTCTCGGCACTTATTTCTTGAGTGCCCCGGGTTAGCGAGTTTGGGAGTATTTCTATCGTGGAGTAGGGATCGGCGGATCGGTTTTCTATCACCCATGCGTTACTTCGCCATTGGCGAAGATGTGCCCTTCTAGTTCTCATCTTGGGTTATTTTACCTTGCTACATTACGTGGCATGTGTGGAAGGCTCGAAATGGGTTCGGATTCGATTCTCACTCCTTTTACGTGGACGCGGTTATTTTCGAGTGGTATCGGATGTTGACTTCTTGGCTCGCTTTTGGCTTGGTGGCTCGATTCTGAAGTCTTTGGATTCTCGACTTGCGGATGGGTTCAGCGTGATTGATCCCCGGCGGCTATTCGAGTTGTTGTTTGGGCCGCGACCGCCTGCAGGTGCGGTCAGGCGGCTGATGATAGGTGTTCGAGGTAATCACAGGATGTCGCTGCGAGGTGTTCTTGAGACCATCGGGGTATGTTTTGGCGGGGTTTGGCTCTTTTCTTGGCCATCATCCGATACTTTATGCGGAGCTTCGGCGATGCGGGAGGTTTGGGCTGGCGGTTCGGTTGGGATACTACTGTTGTGGAGGTAGAGTGCGATTCGGCCCTTTGTGGTTTCTGGGTCCTCTCGAGCAGTTACATTCGATGGGATTATCTCCTTATCTTTGCTTGCAGAGTTAGATCGATAGTGTCCTCTCATTCGATTGTGGTTCGACGCGTGTATCGGGAGGCGACATCTGCGGTGACTTCTTAGCCAATTGGGCTTGCACTTATCGTGTCGGTAGTCGATTCCTTTCGACGCGTGACTTGCCCATCGGCTTATACGGGATTCTTGACGGCCTGCGGAGACTCCTTACATTAGGAGATGACCTTCGTTTCATTCATTACTCTCGAGGCTGCATTATTTATTTTCTTATATTATTACATACACGTTCATTTATTTGGAGGTTTTGGTCTTTGTCCCCTCGGTGTATTTCACTTACTTTTTATATATGTGACGGTGGGGGTCAGGCTGACCCCGCGCCTTGGTGGCTTGAAAAAAAAAACCCTAAGCCACAAGCCTGAGCCTGAGCCCTAAGCCACTAAGCCCTAAGCCTAAGCCCTGAGCCTGAGCCCTGAGCCACTAGGCCCTGAGCCACTAGGCCTGAGCCCTAGGCCACTGGGCCCTGGGCCTAGGCCTGAGCCCTGGGCCCTGGGCCACAGGCCTGGGCCTGAGCCTAGGCCTGGGCCTGGGCCTGGGCCACTGGGCCTGAGCCTGGGCCTGGGCCACTGGGCCTGGGCCCTGGGCCTGGGCCCTGGGCCTGGGCCTGAGCCCTGGGCCTAGGCCTGGGCCTGGGCCTGGGCCCTGGGCCTGGGCCCTGAGCCTGAGCCTGGGCCTAGGCCACAGGCCTGAGCCACTAGGCCTAGGCCACTGAGCCCTGAGCCTGAGCCTGAGCCTGAGCCTGAGCCACTAGGCCCTGAGCCCTGAGCCTAAGCCCTAGGCCACTAAGCCTAAGCCTAAGCCCTAAGCCCTAAGCCCTAAGCCACTAAGCCCTGAGCCACTAAGCCCTAAGCCACTAAGCCCTAAGCCTGGCGGGATGTTGTTTTGAGAAGGTTCACCTTATTGTATCACTTGTAAGCACTTGGGGCGCAGCTGTGAGGGTTGTCATGTCTCGAACCCAAGTCTTCGTAAGCCTCCTCCTTGGAGATAGTGTCCGGATGAGGGAAAAAACCTATAGTTCCGGTGATGTGCGACCGCGAGCTGCGTCTAGTACCGATATGTTGACATTCGATACTCCCCACAGGGCATGTTGCGTTAGTGTTCTTTGCTCCGGTGGGGATAGTCCAGTCATTGATTCGGCGATTACGGAGGATGTCCCCTCGATGATGGTTCGAATCGCGATCCGGTGCTACTCGATACAGCGGCTTTCGAGCCTATCGCTGCGGATCCTCGCCCGATTGATGAGAGATACAGTTGGGGCTTTGTTCCTATCAGTGCTGCGATTCGGTGCGGCGAATGATGGTTGAATGCGATTGATTGCTTACTCATTACGGCGGTATACGAGCCGATCAGTTGCGGATCCTCACGGTTGATGAGAGATACGGATCGAGGCACTTGTTCTGTCGAGCTGCGCGATTCGGTGCGGCAGATCGCGATTCGGTGATACTCGATACATGGCGGCTTCGAGCCTATCGCTACGGATCCTCACGTGGTTGATGAGGAGATACGGATCGAGGCACTGTTACTAGTCCAGTTGCGCAATTGAGTGCGGCGGATGATAGATCGAGATGCGATTCGATGCTGCTTCTCGATTCGCGAGGCTTTTGAGCCTATCTTTGCGGATCCTCACCGGTTGATGAGGAGATTGGATCGAAGTACTGTTCTGCCTGGTGCCTTTGTTCGGTTGCTGCGGTCGAGATCCGATTCGGTGCTGCTTCGATTACTGCAGCGATTGCGAAACCTATCAGCTGCGGATCCTTTTCCACCGCAAAGTTTCCATGTTGTACCTCGCGGGAAGCCGCGGTGACGGAGCGCTTGTCCGTAGTTCCTACTGAGTGATCATTTCCATGTGTTATCATTGTAGTCATTTTATTTCCTTTTCCATTTATTGCCTTGTACTAGCTTATTTATGTCGGAGGTTTGGTTCTTGTCCCCTCAGGTTGTACTCATCTTGCTTTTTATATATGACGGTGGGGGTCACTTTAACCCCCGCCTCCGTGGTGGATTTTAATAAAAAACCTGAGCCACTGAGCCCTAGGCCACTGAGCCTGAGCCTAGGCCTGGGCCTGGGCCTAGGCCTGGGCCACTGAGCCTGGGCCCTGGGCCTGAGCCTGGGCCTAGGCCACTGGGCCTGGGCCACTGGGCCTGGGCCTGGGCCACTGGGCCTGGGCCTGGGCCCTGGGCCACTGGGCCTGGGCCTGGGCCACTGGGCCTAGGCCCTGGGCCTAGGCCTGGGCCTGGGCCTGAGCCTGGGCCTGGGCCCTGGGCCTGGGCCTGAGCCTGGGCCTGGGCCTGGGCCTGAGCCCTGGGCCTGGGCCTGGGCCACTGGGCCCTGGGCCTGGGCCTGGGCCACAGGCCCTGGGCCCAGGCCTAGGCCTGAGCCTGGGCCCTGGGCCTGGGCCCTAGGCCTGGGCCACTGAGCCTGAGCCTGAGCCCTGGGCCTGAGCCTGAGCCCTGGGCCACTGAGCCTGAGCCTAAGCCCAGGCCAAGCCAGAGCCAAAGCCCAAGCTTTCCGACCTCTCTCAACTTTCTCTCTCTTGCAATTTTCTCTCGACTCTTTTGATTTTTCTTAAGTTTGAGCTCTCGGCCATGGCCTCACGGGCAGAAGAGACCTACCGCCGGCATCACTGCCTGGCACCACCGCCAGTACCACCGTGGCACCACCACCGGATCCACGTCGGCTCCTCCTCCTCGTCAGGAAACCAAATGGCCGACCGACCATCCACTCCATCAGCTACGGTTTCCATCACTACACCACCCATCTCGACCCCATCCCACTTCGACAGTCACCTCCGCCATGGTCGACCCTCTACCACGGCTAACTTTGCCCATCTTTCAAACTTCTTGAAATCCCATCGAAGCAGTCAACTCCACCATGGACAACCCCTACCGCGGCTTTCCTTGCCCATCTTTCAAACTTCTTGCAAATCCACTCTAGCAGTCACCTCCACCGTGGTCAACCCTCTACCACGGCCTTCCTTGCCCATCTTTCCGACTGCTGCAAATCCCTCCGATACCCAACCATCCTCGCGGCTGACCACGCAATCCCGCTCGACTCACGGCCTTACTCACTCGACAAACCCCCAGCTGTCGCGGCATCTCAGGGCACATCAGGCACCATCCACCCCTACCACCACTTCCATGACCAACCGAAAACAATCAAACCGATGCACCCCAAAGCGAGGCCAAACCACCGACTCACCCGACCCGATCCGCGACTTTCAACTCTCAGCGAATCGACTCGGTAGCGGCATCAGCGACCATTTAGGCCTCACCCATCACGACCACCACCCTCTGCGGCTTTCCGATGTCAGTCCGACCCCAAGCTACCTCGATACACGCAAACTCCCCGCGCACAAACCCGCAAGTTCGAGATCCTCGTCCATTACTTCCTCAGCGGCATTCACGGCCAATCAACCCCACCCATCGTGGGTCCTCCGCCTCTCGACCTCCAGTGGCCACGGCAAGTCACCCCGCATCGAAACCATGAATCCCCACCCTCGAAACACCAACCGCCACTACCCATGCTCTCTGGCCAGCGAGCGGCCTTCTCCAACCCCGAACCTGGCCGTGGCCGTGGTGAGCTCCGTCGTGGCGACAGCGTCCGCAGGCCTCGAAGTTGCAGATCCGCGACTCGACTACAGAAGGCGGTCGCCACCCTCCTCGCTCCAAAACAAAACAAACATAACACTCCCACTCGAAAAACCCTAACCACAATGTTTACCTAACCCATTAAACAAGCCCAGACAGAAATGGCCAAGCCCGACCTCGAATTCCGGCACACTTACCTCGATCATCTAACCCAGTTCACTTAAATCAAGCCCAAAAGATTTTCCAGTCGACAACTTAAACCCACTAACTTACCTCGAGCATCGAACCCATTTATTTAAACCAAGCCCAAGAAATTCCAGTGACAACTAAACCCACTACCCATAGTGAAGCCCGATTCAAAAACCGATTCGTACCTCCCGAGCCCAAATCCATAAACCCATTACCCTTAACCGATTTCCACACTCGAGGCCTAAACCCAAAATCTACCTATGCTTCCATTGTTAGCTGACCTCTCTCCTCGACCCGATGCCTCCCGGCCTCAAAATCTTTTCGGATCTTTGTTTGGGGCATATGGACTCGGATATTCCTTTTAGGCCGGCATCTCTCCGGTGGGGAACCGGCCATCATCTTTTCACCTCGGAGATCACGGCCATGGCGCTGACCATTCGAGACTCTCTCTTGTGGGTAAGTTTTCTTTTGGCAGCCCTTCATGGACATAATCGAGAAAATTTTTTGTTTCCCTAGGTCTTAAGGAAATTCCGATTTCTCTCCTCGATAGCAAACACATCCTCGTTAAGTTATCTACGGAGGAGGATTACTCTCGCATTTGGTTGCGACAATCGTGAATGCGTTAATGGTGCGGCATGCGCGTATTCAAGTGGAGTAAGGATTTCATTGTTCCATGGAGTCTCCGTTGTGCCGATCGGGTATCTACGCCTTACCTACGGTACACTTTATTCACTTGCCAATCGCCCTTTACTCCATTCTTTGCGCCATCGGTACTCCACTGCGGGTCGACCACGCCACGGCCTCTGTCAATAGACCATACGTGGCTCGTGTTTTGTCGAGTATGATATTTGAGGCCTCTTGTTCCGCAGTTTGGATTGGAGAGGGACACGAGATTCAGCGAGTGTTGTCTTTGAGAAGGTGCCGGTTATTGTTCGGCATGTTTGCATCTCGGGCATTGCGGAGGCTTGTTTCGTCACTAATCAAGTCTCCATGAGTACGACCGATCCCGCTCACGTCTCCGTGGCAGGCGCGCCGCTTCTCCTCCTCTGCTCGATGCGCGGTGATTTCGATCACGGACCCATCAGCCCTATCGGGTGTATCCTCGGCCCGGTGGTGAGGAAATGCAGCGTCGAGCAGCGAGGCGTTTGCCAGTGCGCATTCTCGAGACCATGTTTTCGGTTTGATCGTATGATAGATCGGCGACATTCTTCGTGATAACACTTATTTTACGGAGCCCAATTGAGGATATTGAGGGCCACGAGGAGCCTCTACAGGTCTCGTCCCAGAGATGTGCCTTGGGTTTGTGTACCTTACATGTGGGATTCGACACCCGCTCGGGGGCGTTCCATCCTCGTCGATGAGGAGATTGACCTGCTGGTTGGTGCCCGTGGTATATTGAGGGCAGGACTTCACCGATCGGACAGCGATCGATGGTGAGGACCCGTGGAGATGATGACCATTTTCTCGCTGATTAAGCGGTGCTTAGACACCGTATTCCTCCGGATCTTGTGATTGGCGGTTTAGCGGAGAGAGTGTACGCTTCTGCGCATGATTTCACTACAGTCACTCGCGAAGCAGCGGTCGGTATGACGGCGGGACGTTTCCGCCCCTCCTACTGATGATTAGTTCCATTATATGGAACATTCGAGAGATTAGTAAGGCCCATTGTTCGTCGTTGAGAAGCTTATCCGCTCGCACGTATTACTCTTATTTGTGATTACGGAGCCTTTTCTTTGTTACGTGATGGAGGCTACCGTATTCGCTGAGGATGGACCATCTTGTATCCTCCGCTTCTGGGAAGATTTGGGTATACAGGCTACTCCGTTTACCTTGGATATTGTCGAGGATGCGGGCGGGTCCTTCATTGCGAGGTTAGTCACTCTCTTTCTCTACTCTGTTTTTATTTCTTTTGTTTATGCCAGTTGTTCTATCCTTGTTAGGGAGGGTTGTGGGATGCCCTTGGCGCTTTTGCAGATAACCTTGACAATCCTTGGATGGTCGGGGTGACTTTAATGTTGTCAATCTTTATCACGAGATCTCTGGCGGCCATATTCAGACTCAAGCCGCTATTGATGCCTTTAATTTTGCTTTATTGGATTGTGGTTTGGAGGATCTTTGGTTTTCTTAGAGTCCTTATACTGGACTAATGGTGCGTACTCATGAGGCCTTTGGATCGGGTGGTTTGCAACTCCAGTGGTCTAGGCTCTTCTCTACTTTAAAGGTCACCCACCTCAGCCTTGCTGCTTCGATCATTCGCCTCTCCTCATTGCTCTTGATTGGGTTTCGATCAAGGTCAGGTTCGTTCGAGTTCCTTCACTCTGGCTCAATCACTCCGATTTCATGGACCTTTGTTGCGGTCTTGGTCGACCATGTCTCGGGTAGCGGGATGCGGGCCTTTCGGTGAGTGAGTGCGTCTGGCGTATGCAGCACTGGAACAAAGATGTTTTCGGCAACATCGGAGATAGGGTTAGAGGTGAGGAGGAGGTGGCTCGTCGGGAGCCAGGCTCGATATTCTGGTTCCCGAGGATAGATGCGCTTGTTACGAGGCTGGGGCTCGGTCGTTACGTGCCTTATCCAGCGAGGAGACTTTTCTTAGGCGACTCTACGGTGTCGGATGGGTCGGGAGGGACTCCAACACCGCTTCTTTCATGCGATGGCGGGAAGAAGCGCCCGGTGATGTTTGTCCATAGGATCGGTGATGACTCCTCTTGGCTTTCGAGCCTTGAGTTGCGAGTTGGTTGTTCGGTTCTTCGAGCTTACTCGTCGGTGATCCGATCCGTCTCGACCTCGTGATTTTTACGGTATTAGAGATTAGTTTCCACGAGGATGAGGGCGACCTCTGTAGGATTCACGATATGGATGAGATTCGCAGGCGGTTTTCTCTGTCGACCGCTTAGCGCTCAGGGGCTGATGGTTTCGTTGTAAATTTTACCGGGCATGTTGGGATTTTATTTGCGGTGATTTGTTGGCGGTGTGGCAGTTTCTTCCGAGTTCGCCCATGCCTCGGGGTTTCGATCTACTCTCACGGTTCTCACGCCTAGAAGGCTTCCCGTCTGCTTGGTCCGATTTCGGACCTATTAGTTTGTGTAATGTCGATGTGAGATCCTCACGAAGCTCCTCGTTGCTCGCCTCTCGTCGATCCTTCCTAGGATTATCTCGCCCTCTCGAGTGGTTTTGTTAGGGTCGGGTCATCCATGATAATGTACTTCTTGTCCGAGGCTGGTTCGCGATCCGAATAGAAGGACCGTGGGAGTAATGTCGTCTTTGAAGCTTGATATGGCTAAAGCTTACGATAAGATGTCTTGGTCCTTTGTTCTTGGATGCTTGGACGCTCGGCTTTCTGGCGGTGGGTTTCTCTTATATATAGGGCCATTTACGGTCAGTGGTATTGATACGGTTAATGGGACCGACCACGGCTTCTTTCGATCCTTGGGTGGCTTCTGGCGGTGATCCCTATCCCGTGCTTATTTATTATTCTTGGCAATTTCTTTCTCGTGCACTGGACACTTTATTTGCCGGTTCCCTACATCACGTTACACCACCTCTGCTTGATGATGGTTTCGCATCCGAGCTTTGCGGATGATATTGTTATTTTGCTAATGGGAGCAAGTCCGGTATCTGTGCGTTTGATGAGCTTCGTCCGTCACTTATCGATCTATCTCGGTCGGTATTAATCGGACCAGAGCGGCTTCATGTGGGGAAGTTTGCCCCTCTTCTGTCGAGCGATTATCAGTTCTCTTACTAGTTTTCGGCGTGACATGCCTTTCACTTACCTTGGGTGCCGGTCTATGTTGGGGCGCTCGAGATTCGTTACTTTGATGATTTGATCGCCAAGGTCAGTAGCGAGGATCTCGGGTGGTCTAATCGTACGCTTTCTTTAGCGGCAAGCTTGTTCTTATCGGACACGTGCTTTCCTCCATGCCTCTCCATTTACTTCATGCCACTTAGGCCGCTGACCTTTGTTGTTCATCATTGGGCGTCTGTTACACTTTCTGCGGGCGATCTCGTGCTCGTCGGGCGCATTCAGCGGTGTCGGTGGCCCTCTGTTGCTACCCGATTCGAGGCGGCTTGGGCATTAGATCCTTTTCGGTGGCGAGGCTCTTGAGATTAAGCTACGGTGGCGTTTTCGCGACCGGCGCTCCTACAGGCTTCCTTTATGAAGTCTAAATCTTGTCGATCCGAGCATCAGGGATGATTCGGTTTGATATCCTGCTTCCCCTCTTTGGCGTCGCCTTTGTAAGATTCGAGTCTTCTTTGAACCCGCGTTCATTGGCGGATTAGATCAGGGGCTGTAGCTTTTGGTATGATTGTTGGCTCGACCCCTCTCCATTGTTCACGTACAACCCCGTCGGGCTTCTTGGTTCTGTCTGCGTCTTTTGGAGGAGCCTTTGTATGGGACAGATGTAGGTTGGAGACCTTACTTCCACCCTCCGTTGTTGAGCGAGATCCTTTTGGTTCCGATTCCGGTCGGCGAGGTCACGACCGGATCCGGTGGGACCTTTCTAATGATGAAATTTTTCTACGAGGACCGCTTGGGATCTTGTTCGGGACTCTAGACCTACGAGATGAGGTTTGTTCCTTTATCGGCGATTGATCCCTCAGGGTGTCTTTCTTCCTCTGGCGCTTATTGCGAGGTTACAGCCACGGATGATGCCCTCTGCACGGGGCTTCTACATGGTTTCGAGATGTCTTTGCAATGGAGCCGGAGGCGGTTGGACACCTTTTTCTTGAATGCCCTCACGTCGAGACGGGTTTGGCTTCACTTTCGTCAGCTTACTCGGCTTAGCGTATCCACTTTATCTCCCTTATGCTTTACTTCTTCATTGGAGCATTGTGCTCCCTCCGTGACATATTCGGGTCCTCGCTTCCTTGCTTCATCTTATGGCAAGTTTGGAAGGCCAATCTTTGTTCGATTGATACTTGTTTTTCGTGCGGTAGTGTTATTTTCGGTGATTTCGAGCTTGAAGTTGGCGGTGCTTTCGGTTTCAAGCGTCCAGCTCGGAGGGTCATGCGAGCGCGGCTCGCGAGATGGTTTCTGGATCATTCGCTCACCTCATAGGCTGTTAAGTCGATTTCTTGGTTGAGACCTCAGGGCGTGGTCAAGCGAGTGTGGGCGGATGCTCTCGCGGCAACCGGGATATGCTGCTGCTTGGAGAGATTTTCGAGGATCACCGAGGGGCGGTCCTCGCCGCTTTCGGGATGTTTCTTGGACACCATCCCATCCTATTCAGTGGTGGCGGTTTATGAGAGTCTTAAAATGGCGTGACCTTGGTTATTCTTATGCGGAGCTAGAATCGGATTCACTTCTGGCGATTGCTTGGATCACCTCTCGGCATCCGGGCGGATGGGAGTTCACCTACATTCTAGCGAGATTAGAGCCCTCTGCGACCACGCTTTCGATCGTCATTCGCCATGTTTTCAGTGAGGCCACTTCTGATGACCGACTTCATGCTAGCCAGGCTTGCTCACACGGACTCGGCGGTTCCATTACCGTAGTGCCCTTCCCGTGGTTTGGCGGGTATTCTTGACAGCGCGGGAGACTCGCTTACATTAGGAGATGACTTTCGTTTCATTCACTTTCCTCGAGGCGGCACTTTTTATCTTCTTATTTTGTTACGTACTCGTTCATTTATTTTGGAGGTTTTGGTATTTGTCCCCTCGGTTGTACTTCTCTTACTTTTATATATGTGACGGTGGGGTCAGGCTAACCCCCGCACTTTGGTGGAAAAAAAAAAGACCTAAGCCCTAGGCCACTGAGCCCTGGGCCCTGGGCCTGGGCCTGGGCCCTGGGCCTGGGCCTGGGCCACTGGGCCTGGGCCCTGGGCCCTGGGCCCTGGGCCTGGGCCTGGGCCTGGGCCTGGGCCTGGGCCTGGGCCTGAGCCTGGGCCCTGGGCCTGGGCCTGGGCCTGGGCCTGGGCCCTGGGCCTGGGCCTGGGCCTGGGCCCTGGGCCTGGGCCCTGGGCCTGGGCCCTGGGCCACTGGGCCTGGGCCTGGGCCTGGGCCTGGGCCTGGGCCTGGGCCACTGGGCCTGGGCCTGGGCCCTGGGCCTGGGCCCTGGGCCTGGGCCTGGGCCTGGGCCTGAGCCCTGGGCCTGGGCCTGGGCCTGGGCCACTGGGCCTGAGCCTGGGCCCTGGGCCTGGGCCTGGGCCACTGGGCCTGAGCCTGAGCCACTGAGCCCTGAGCCTAGGCCACTAGGCCCTGGACCTGAGCCCTGGACCACAGACCACTAGACCCTAGACCCTGGACCACTAGACCTGGACCACTGGACCACTGAACCACAGACCTAGACCACTAGACCCTGGACCACTAGACCCTAGACCACTAGACCACAGACCTAGACCACAGACCCTGAGACCACAGACCTGGACCACAGACCACTAGACCTGAGCCTAGACCTGAGACCACTGGACCACAGACCACAGACCCTGGACCACAGACCACTAGACCACAGACCACAGACCACTAGACCTGGACCTAGACCACAGACCACAGACCTGGACCACAGACCACAGACCCTAGACCACTAGACCACAGACCACAGACCTAGACCACAGACCACAGACCACAGACCACAGACCACTGGACCTGGACCTGGACCTGGACCACTGGACCTGGACCACTGGACCCTGGGCCACTGGACCTGGGCCACTGGGCCACTGAGCCTGGGCCACTGGGCCTGGGCCCTGAGCCTGGGCCCTGGGCCACTGGGCCCTGGGCCTGGGCCACTGGGCCTGGGCCTGGGCCACTGGGCCTGGGCCTGGGCCTGGGCCTGGGCCACTGGGCCCTGGGCCTGGGCCTGGGCCCTGGGCCCTGGGCCCTGGGCCTGGGCCTGGGCCTGGGCCTGGGCCCTGGGCCTGGGCCTGGGCCACTGGGCCTGGGCCTGGGCCTGGGCCCTGGGCCACTGGGCCTGGGCCCTGGGCCTGGGCCCTGGGCCTGGGCCCTGGGCCTGGGCCCTGGGCCCTGGGCCTGGGCCCTGGGCCTGGGCCTGGGCCCTGGGCCTGGGCCACTGGGCCCTGGGCCTGGGCCACTGGGCCACTGGGCCCTGGGCCCTGGGCCTGGGCCCTGGGCCTGGGCCTGGGCCCTGGGCCTGGGCCCTGGGCCCTGGGCCTGGGCCTGGGCCTGGGCCTGGGCCTGGGCCCTGGGCCTGGGCCTGGGCCACTGGGCCCTGGGCCTGGGCCTGGGCCTGGGCCACTGGGCCTGAGGCCCTGGGCCTGGGCCTGGGCCTGGGCCTGGGCCTGGGCCTGAGCCTGGGCCACTGGGCCTGGGCCACTGAGCCCTGAGCCTAGGCCTGGGCCCACAGGCCCTGGCCACTGAGCCTGGCCACAGGCCTGAGCCCACTGAGCCCTGACCCTGAGCCTGACCCTAGGCCCTGACCCTAGGCCTAGCCCTAGGCCACTGAGCCCTGAGCCACTGAGCCTAAGCCCTAAGCCACTAAGCCCTAAGCCCTAAACCCTAAGCCAAAACCCGAAAAACCAGCCTCTCTCTAACTTTCTCTCACGCAAAATCCTCTCGACTCTCTTTGTTTGACTGGGGTTGACCTCCCGACCATGGCCTCTCCGGGACGGGGGTGACACTCTCTGGCCAGACAGCAGCCTTCTTACTGGCCGTGACGCCTTATCTTAGGCATCAAAATTCAGGCCAAAATTCGGCCAAATGTCCATGCTTACAACCTCCGCCTTACCTCGTCATTCAATCCTCCTACATCCCCGACCATTTGTTGTCATACCATGACTCAAGACACCTCCCTCGATCCACTCACAGGAGGGCCACTTGGCAACATCCAGAGCGGGCTTCACCACCATCTGCAACTTCCAGCCGTACATCCCGCTGTCACATGACCCGACTCACGGTGCATCGAAAAACAGCCGCGTAGCAGCGAAGAAGCCATTTAGGCACCATCAGGTCCGACCACCACCAGCTGCGACTTACCAAAGATCAACTTCTGTAGCGGCTTCAGCGGCCATTCTTTGCCACCTTGCCTCTGCCATCACCACATGACCTTCCGAGGCCTCCCGGCCCATTCTCCCCAGCGTCACGAAATCCCTCCCACTCTCGAGCCCGCATGATCCGGTGTCAAATACATCGGCGGAGATGGCAAGCCGACCCTCCCCATCGGTTGGATTCCTTGCCATTACCGACCCCTCACGACCCTCTCGACCACCCCGAGCCACCGTGTATCTCCCGCATCTCGAATCCAGATCTCCGCTCTCGAATCCAGATCTCCCACTCTCGAACATCAGATTCCAGAGCCTATTCGGTTGCCATGGCGGCGTTCCCCGACTCCAGCCATTGCCGGTGCACGGTCGAGATCGTCATCCTCGCTGGCCTCGAATCCAGTGAGTCACGATCCGCGACATAACGACCGGTAGTCATCCCCTGCAACAACCAACCCGCTCGACTTCTCGACTTCCGACCACTGCGGTGCACTCTCCGTCGACCACCTCCTCAGATTCGACCTCCGGTGTCCCCAAGCAGAGCCCCAGCGTGCGGCATCAAGCTCCCGGTAGCAGCCCCTAGCAACATCCACCCTCTCTTAACTTTTCAAAATAACACAAACCACAACCCTAATCCCCAAGCCCGATACCAAATTCCGATCATACCCGACAAACAACTAAAGCCTCTTATGTTAACCAAGCCCGAACTCAATTTCCAGTCCGTATCCCTCGACCAAATTCCAGTCCATTTTCTACAAGCCCATCCCAAAATTCCAGCACATATACCTCCTCCCATTAAGCCCAATTCTTACTCAAGCCCAAAATACACAAGCCCATAAACCCAAAATCACATATGCCTCCATCCTCGATCCGATGCCCACTCGGCCCTAAAATCTTTTTCGATGCGGTCTCGGGGCTAATAACTCGAGATCCCGTTCAAGCCGGCAACACTCCGGTGAGGGCAAGCCATTATTTTCTCGACACGGGAGATTGAAGCCATGGCTCGACCTTCGAGACTCTCACTTGTCGGTAAATTTTCTTTTGGCAGTCCCTACATGGAGATTATTAGAAAATTTTTATTTCCACTTGGTCTTAAGGAAACTCTCGATTCCCTCTTAGATAATCGTCACATTTTAATTAAATTATCTGCGGAGGAGGATTATTCTCGCATCTAGCTCGCCTGATCATGGTATGTCAATGGCGGGGCATGCGCATTTTAAGTGGACCGAGGACTTCCATTGCTCAGTTGAGTCCCAGATTGTCCCGTTTGGGTATCCTTACCTATTCTGCGGTACATTTTATTCACTGATAAATCGACTCTTTACTCTATTCTGCTGCCATTGGTACTCCTTTGCGGGTTGACCATGCCACGGCCTCTGTTAATAGACCAGTCAGGTGGCCGTGTTTTGATTGAGTATGATATTTCTAAGCCGTTAGTTCCTCGTATACGGATTGGAGAGGGACTCGGGATTTTAGCGGTATTATTTTGAGAAGGTTCCGCTTCTCGTGGCTCATGTATGCACAGGGCATTACATAGAGGCTTGCTCGGTCACTAATCGAGTGCGCGAGGCTCGACCCTTCGGACTCGGCCACGTCTGAGTGCCCAGCGAGGCGATCACCCGTACCTCCTGCTGTTGAGCACACCGCTGCTTCACCATCTACTACTCGATGCGTGGCGGCTCCGATCCTATCGGCTGCGGATCCTCACCCCGGGTAGATGAGGAGATACTGATTCGATGCCCAGCGAGGCACTGCCCGAATATCCCTTGCCCGAGCGAGTTCGATTCATCTTGCTACGAGATGATGGTCGGATGCGATTCGATTGCTTTGTTCGATTACAGCGGTTTAGAAACCTATCAGCTGCGGATCCTCACCCCGGGTAGTTGAGAGATCACGGATGATGGTTGAATCTTTGGTTCGGTTCTGCTTTCGATACAGCGGTTTCGAGCACTGTCAGCTGCGGATCCTCGCCGGTTGATGAGGAGATACGGATCGAGGCACTGCTCGAGCCAGGCTGCTCGATTCGGTGCGATAGATGATGGTTGAGATCGCGATTCGATGCTACTCGGGACACAGCGGTTTCAGAGCCTTTCGCTGCGGATCCTTACGGTTGAGGAGGAGATACGGATCGAGGCACTTGTTTACGCCGAGCTGCGCGATTCGAGTTGCGGCGGAGGATGGTTGAGATCGATTCGATTGCTGCTTTCGATTGCAGCGGTTTCAGAACCTATCGTCACGGATACTCATTCGGTTGATGGTAGGAGTGCATGCAAGATCTCACACCATTACCTCGCGGAGAGCCTGTGACGGCGGAAGCGTTCGCCCTCATACTTGATGATCATTTCCATATGTTATCATTGTAGTCATTTTATTTCTCTTTTCATTTATTGCTTTGTTCTTGTTTATTTATGTCGGAGGTTTGGTTCTTGTCCCCTCCGTTGTACTCACTTTACTTTTTATATATATGACGGTGGGGTCACTTCTAACCCCACCTCCATGGTGGTTTTAATAAAAAAAAAACAAAAACCTAAACCCTAAACCCTAAACCTAAACCCTAAACCCTAAACCTAAACCCTAAACCCTAAACCCTAAACCAAAAACCCTAAACCCTAAACCCTAAACCAATTTTCTCTCTCTCGAAAACTCTCTCAACTAGCCGCACCCTTGCTCCCTTGTCTTGCCGTGATATGACTTACCGTGGCCGGTGGTGGTTCCCGACCATCTGCGGACCCTCCCCAAGCCACCGCCTTGCCCCACCGCAACCATCGCGACTCTCAACCGCTCCCAAACAGTCAACCCGAAGCCCCAACGAGCCAAGCCATGCATGCCGTCGATTCGGCGTTTGAGCGTCGGGCCGGTGCCTCAGGACCGCCGGTGTATGCATCCCGACCCCCGCTACCGAGGTCACCCGTGCAGGTTCGCGTCGATGCCATGCTTGCGGTGTACATTCGCGAAAACCCTAGCCATTGCTCGCTTTGATGTTTGCCAGTTCGCGCCTCTGCGGCCACCCTCACGGTCGTCCCCACTTTCGGCCACTGCCCTTCGGGTTCGAATATGGTTATGGCCATTCTCGTGGCGATGTGAGCGGTATCCCATGCGTTCGTGAGCGCGATGGTGCTCACCGTGCATGGCCTCCCTGCGGCAGCTTATGGTGGCATCGGGCTTCAACCACCATCCACCGGTCCGTGCGCTCGATGCGCCGGCCTCCACCGGCCACGGCTTGCTGCGATGCCCCGGCCCGTGACCGCGAGCCTCCATCTTGAGTCAACTCGGCGTGACTCGAGCCATGCAATTCCATGCATGGCTTGTCACGTCCTACGCTTCGGGTTTGGCGGCCCCGAGTAGAATCCGGTCCCAGCCGTGGCCAACTTGATCTTGGCAACGTGGTACAAAGCACCCAACTATCCTCCGACTCGGCTCTCCTCGGGCACGGCGATTTGGTTCGACTTGCCCGTGCACACTCTCGTGGAAACTTGCAGCAGAATGATGGGGTATCGGTGTCCAAAGCGAGTGCGACTTTTCCCACTCATCCCAAACAGCCGGCTTCCTATGCCTCGGTGTGAACCCAGCCTCCATTCTCAATCCCACAAGCTCACCGAGGACACAAAAGTCGTTCCTTGATGCTGTAACCGGCACTTCCAGTCCTGTGGTTCCGGTTAAACAGGTTTCTCTGCACCGTGGTGAGCCTGCAGTTCTATTTTCTAAGGAGGAAGTTCAGATCATGGCTGAGCCATTCAAGCTTGCTTTGGTGGGGAAGTTTTCATTTGGGAGGCCGTCGATGGATATTATTCGGAAGTTTTTCGTTTCTCTTGGCCTTAAAGGGAATACCCAGGTTTCTCTGCTTGATAACCGGCATGTGTTGATCAAGTTATCATTGGAGGAAGACTATTCACGGATTTGGGTTCGCCAGACTTGGTATGTCAGTGGTCGGGGGATGCGTATTTTCAAATGGAGCACGGATTTTAGATGTTCTGCGGAGTCTCCTATTGTGCCTGTTTGGGTAAGTCTACCTTATCTGCCAATTCATTTTATTCACTCCAAGTACGCTTTATTCTCTATTCTTTGCGGCTATTGGTACTCCCTCAGTGTTGATCATGCAGCGGCTTGGTTAATAGGCCGAATGCATTGCTAGGGTTTTAGTTGAGTATGATGTTTCGTGACCTTTGTTGCGCGTATTTGGATGGAGAAGGTGATTACGGCTTACGGCGGGATGTTGTTTTGAGAAAGTTCACGCTTATTGTTCCACTTGTAAGCACTTGGGTCATCTTCTTTGAGGGTTGTTATGTCTCAAACCCAAGTCTTCGTAAGCCTCAGCGATCGAAGGATAATGGGCTGCGTCTTGTTCACGATAAGGGTAAAAGCCCATGTTTCCGATTGATGTGCGACCACGGGTTCTTTGCTAATCCCGATATGTTGTCATTTACGATTACTCGTCCCTAGGACTGTTCTTTATTAGTGTTCTTTGCTCCGGTGGGGATAGTCCGGCGTTGGGTCGATGCATTCTCGAGGATGTCCCTTGGATGCTAGGGGTCGGGAGGATGGTATTCGAGACGGTAGGTGATGTGGTGGGCCCGAGTTGGCTGCTCGGGATGATCTCGATACCATGCACGTGAGTTTCAATACTCGTAGTTAGAGATTAGGAGAATGGCTCGAGATGGTAGAGAGGTCGTCACGGTATTTCTCGCTCGATATTGAGTGTCGTTCGGAGGATTCGGGGATATGGATGATGGGAGATTCTTGGTGATCAGGAGGATGCTCGTACTCCATTACCTACGGACCGTGATGATTAGTGGGTTGGCTGATCAGAGGGTTGCTAGCTCCTCTCGGGGTTTCTCTGTGGTTGCGGGTCGTAAGACTCGTAAGTCTCGGCGGAGGGGTAGGTGTAGATCTCCACCCCAATGATTAATACTCTTATCTGGAATATTCGGGGGATAAGTAAAGCCCCCGCGGTCCGCCGATTGCGGAAGTTGATACGGATGCATGGATTGGCTTTGGTGTGTGTTCTGGAGCCTTTTCTTACTGTTGATAGTCTGGAGAGCACTCGTGTGCGCATTGCGATGGAGCATGGGTTTTCTTCCCACTCTGGGAAAATATGGGTGTTCTGGTCGGCTCCCTTTTCGGTGGAGGTTACGCGGGATATGGGCGGGTGGTTCATTCTTGGGTTAGTCACTCTTCCTTTCACGATCCATGTCTATGTTTCATATGTATATGCCAGCTGTGCTAAGATTGTGCGAGAGGATTTGTGGGATGGCCTTGTTTCCTTTGCTGATAGCCATGATGGTCCTTGGCTGGTGGGTGGGGATTTTAACGTTGTGCAGTCTCTTTCTGAGATTTCGGGGGGGCATGCACGGCCCGAGGATGCTTATTGATGACTTTAATGTTGCTTTATTGGATTGTGGCTTGGATGATGTGGGTTTCACAGGGAGTCCCTTCACTTGGACCAATGGGCGCACATGGAGACGTTTGGATAGGGTGGTGTGCAATGCCCAATGGTCGGCGTTCTTTTCTACATTTCGAGTTTCTCATCTGAATCGCACTGGTTCAGATCACTCTCCCTTGCTTTTATCATGTGCTAGATTGGCTGGTGGGCGTCCTTCCGAGTTCAGCTTTTTACATGCTTGGCTCAAGCATCACAGGTTTCTTGATGTTGTGAGGCAGTCTTGGGGTGCTCCTGTTGTTGCTTCTGGGATGAGGGCTTTTCAGCAGAAGCTTGTCAGATTGAAGCTCTGCTTAAAAGGCTGGAATAAGGAGGTATTTGGCAATGTATTTGATAGGGTTAAGGAGGCTGAGGAGGAGGTTGCTCGGAGGGAGGCCCAGTATGATGTATCTGGTTCGGTGATGATCGTGTGGCTTTTACGAGGCACGAGCCAGTGCGGCATGCGTTCTTGTGTGAGGAGATATTTTCGACGGCGATCGAGTGTACGTTGGGTTAGGGAGGGATGCCAATACCGGTTCTTCCATGCTATGATTCGGAAGAAGCATCGGTTCTTTCATGTCCATGGGATACGGGACGCGTCGATGCGCATGGATTCTTGAGCCCTCTTGCTATGGTGAGTCTGCGGTGGATTACTTTCGAGGTCTCTTAGCGGGAGGGTCTAGCCGATTTCGAGCATCGGTTTTGATTTTATTCCTTCTGCGGTCACTTATTGAGGGACGATGTGGATTTATGTAGGGAGCTGAGTTGGAGGAATTCTGGCGGTGGTCTTTTCTATTGACCACGATAGTGCTCAGGGTCACGATGGGTTACTGCGACGGGTTACCGAGCGTCTTTGGGATGTGATTTCTCTGAGCTTGTTGATTCTTTGTTCATGATTATTTTCGAGGTTACCGCTATGCTAGGGATTCGAGTACTCTTTTGGTTCTTCTTCTAAGAAGGACTCTCCGATCTCTTGGGGTGATTTCGGCTAATCGGTTTGTGTAACGTGAGCAATAAGGTTCTAACTAAATTACTCGTTATCGCGGTGACACCGATCTTTGCCTCGTATTATTTCTCCATCTCGAGTGGTTTCGTGTACTGGTAGGAGCATTCATGATAATGTGTTGTTGGTTCGGGAGCTTGTGCATGATCTTAGTCGTCGTGCAGGGAATAGCGTGGTTACGAAGTTGGATATGGCTAAGGCTTATGATCGGTTGTCATGGTCCTTTGTTCTTGAGATGTTGAGGTGCTTTGGTTTTCGAGGCGGTGGATTTCTTTAGTTAGGAGGCTATTTATGGACCTTGGTTCTCTGTGTTAGTTAATGGGGTTAGCCATGGATTTTTTCAGTCTCGCGGTGGTCTTCGCCGGGGTGATCCATTGTCTCTACCTTGTTCATTATTCTTTGCGAGTTTTTATCTAGAGGCTTGGATCGCTTGTACTCTTCGCACCCTCGTCGAGATATTGCTCAAATCTGGTTGTCTTCCTATCTCCCATTTGAGCTTTGCGGATGATATTGTTCTTTTTGGAATGGGGTAAGGCTAGCCTCACGCTGACTTATGGGTTTCCTACATCATTATGAGACATTTACAGGCGGTTGGTTGTGATGAGTAGCTTTTATGTTCGGGGTTCGATTTCTGCCTCACGTAGAGCTATTATTCATACAGTTACGGGGTTCCAGCAAAAGGACCTTCCTTTTTCTTATCTGGGTTGCCCAGTGTTTGTTGGGGGCGTCAAGATTGCTCATTTCGATGATACGCTCGGAGGTCAGTGGCGGATTTACGGTTAGGCGAACCGGTTGCTCTCGTTTGGGGGGAAGCTAGTGCTTATTCGGCATGTTCTTTCATCTATGCCTTTGCATTTATTTCATGTCTTGCGTCCACCGATTGGGGTTATCCGGTGATTGGGCCGGATATTCACACGTTTCTTATGGGGTGATTGTGGACTAGGCGGAGGATTCATTGGTGCCATTGGTAGGAGGTGTGTTTTCCTCCGGAGGAGGCGGCTAGGTATTAGGTCATTTCGGGATCTAGGTGAAGCTTTTGAGCTTAAGCTTTGGTGGCGATTCGGGAGCGGCGTTCCTTATGGGCTTCGTACATGAAGTCCAAATATTCTGACAATGTTCATCCGGCATGGTAGGTTTTCGTTACCCGACTTCTCCTCTGCAGGCGTCTTTGCTCCATCAGAGATGTTCTTGAGCCTCGTATTCGTTGGTTGGTGGGTGTTGGCGATTGTAACTACGGTATGATTGCTTGGATGGGATCACTCCCTCTGTACTTTTATAATTACAGTGCAGCTTCTTACGTCTGGGTGTCATTTTATTAGCGTGGCACTATTTGGGATAGGGGTAAGCTCACGGTTGTCTTACCGCGTCGGTGGTTGAGCGATTGTTTTGATTCGATTTCTCTTGGCGTGCTGATGAGCTTCGGTGGGATTCTACTACGATGGTGTTTTCACTTGCGATCGGCTTGGGAGATGGTGCGGTGCGCCGAGCCACGAGATGGAGTATTTTCTATGATTTGGCGTCACATTCCGTCTAGCTTATCATTTTTCTTTGGCGGTTGTTGCGAGGCTTTCTAGCCACAGATGGCGCCTTGAGTGGTAGCGACTTACGTATGGTTTCTCGGTGCTTACGTGGACGGTGCTTTGAGACTTCTCGGCACTTATTTCTTGAGTGCCCTCGGGTTAGCGAGTTTGGGAGTATTTCATCGTGGATTAGGGATCCGGCGGATCGATTTTCTATCACCCCATGCGTTACTTCGCCATTGGCGAGAGATGTGCTCCTTCCGATCTCATCTTGGGTTATTTTACCTTGCTTCATTACGTGGCATGTGTGGAAGGCTCGAAATGGGTTCAGGTTCGATTCTAACTCATTTTCTGTGGATGCGGTTATTTTTCGAGTGGTATCAGACATTCGGCTTGCTGGCTCTGCTTTTGGCTTGGTAGTCTCGATTCTGAGAGTCTTGGATTCTCAGCTTGCGGATGGGTTACGCGTGATTGCTCCCCCCCGACGGCCTATTCGAGTTGTTGTTTGGACGCGACCGCCTCTTGGTGCGGTCAAGGCGTGATGATGGGTGTTCGAGGGTAATCACAGGTTGTCATTGCGAGGTGTTATTCGGGATCATCGAGGTATGTTTTGGCGGGGTTTGGCTCTTTTCTTGGCCATCTTCCGATCCTTTATCGCGGAGCTTCGGCGGTTTGTGAGGGTTTGGGCTCGCGGTCCGGTGGGGTATTACATTGTGGAGGTAGAGTGCGGTTCGGCCCTTGTGGTCTCACTGGGTCCTCTCGGACGGTTACATTCGATGGGATTATGCTTTATCCTTGCGTCGAGTTAGATCAGTGGTGGCCTCTCATTCAGTTGTGGTTCGGCACGTGTATCGGGAGGCTACGTCTGCAGCTGATTTTTTAGCCAATTGGGCCTGCACTTCTCGCTCCGGTAGTCGGTTCTTATCGATCCGTGACACGCCCGTCGGTTTATCGGCATTATTCATATGGATGCTCATGCGGTTCGCATGTCGAGACGATAGATTCTTAGACTACTGGTTTGTATATTTCACTTATTCGGGAGGTTTTGGTTCATGTCCCCTCCACATGTATTTGGTATCTATTACATGATTTATCATACGGTGGGGTCTCGCCTAACCCCCCACCATCTTGGTGGTTTCAAAAAAAAAAAAAAAAAACCCTAAACCCTAAACCCTAAACCCTAAACCAAACGAAACCCTAGCGAAAACCAAACCTCTCTCTAACTTTCTCTCTGCCCAAACTCTCTCAACTCTCCCTGTTGACCAAAGTTTGACCGTAGGCCATGGCCTCACGGAGGCCGGTGGTGACCACTTCTGCCTGGCCGGATCCAATGCCGGTTTTCCCCCTCCATGCCGGCATCCAAGAATCCGGCCAACTTTCCACACATCCACGGGAGGCGGGACACCATGTTTGTGCAAAACCATCTCTTACCTCTACCACCACCATGCTTCCAGAGACCTCCACTTACCCGCATCCACCATGGCCAATCCCTCCACCGTCTCTTTGGCCATGGATGGAGCATCTTGCTCAGCTGCCATCAAACCACCACAACGATTCACGGTTCCAACCAAACCAAAACCCACCAAGCAACATAAACTCATTCACCCAAAACAAACAAGCAGTGAGCTTCTGGGACCCAAATCGGTGGTGGAATCTCCTCGACCTTGGCCGCGGCTTCCATCCAAGTCCCACATCCAGAGATGTCTTCTCACTCCACCACTGTAAGTTCTCTCTCTCAACCACTCCAAAACACCCAAACCCGTGAGTCAACCATCCCAACCCCCCTTGCCACGACAAACGACAGCCTTACACTTCCGTCCACCTCACAAGCTCCGTCAAACCTTCAACCTAACACCAAACCCGTGACTCAACAACAACCTTCAAGCCAACACATCGAGCAGCCGCCGCCTCCCCCTTTTTCCAACAAAAACAAACTTAAAAAAACAAAGCGTAACCTAACCTAGCACTTTGAACCCAAGCCCATGCCTTGACCCACTTAAGCCTTAACCTTTATACTCAACCCCCTATCATTAAAACTAACCAACTTAAACCAGCCCAAAACAAAAACACAGCCCCACAAAACAGTGAAACAGCCCCATTCAAACCCGTGACAGCCGTTCCCGACGGCTCCCGTGGCTCCGGCGAGGCTCCCACGGCTATCGGCTCCAACAACGGTCCCCCGTGTCCCACGGTTGCATGGCCGGCGTTTTCTGACGTGAATCCTACCCCCACCATGCATGGAGAGGATACAGCGAGGCATGGCCAGCAGTTGCCCATGGGTGAGTCAACTCGGCGTGACTCGAGCCATGCGGCCCCATGCATAGCCATGCGACCCCGTACATGGCTCCTCTCCCCAACCGAAGCACTGCAGGCTTTTACATCGAGAATCCGGCCTCCTACGCATGGAAATGATAGGCTGCATGCATGGTCGTTTTACGTCAAGGCAGGGCAGCGCGTATAGCCTTCCGCAGTTGCCCATGGTGGCTCTCGGGTGGTGCCACCACCCCATCCGGACAAAGTGGTCGCCATCTCCAAAGCCCCGAAGCCACGGCAAACATGCAAACTCGAGGCATCCGAGTGCATCCATGGTGAAGTCAACTCGGCGTGACTCGAGCCATGCGGCTCCATGCGTGGCCATGCATGCCGACCCGATCGACCTACGCAGCGTTCCGGCTCGAATGCCATCCTTCCGTGGCGGAACCTTCTCACGATCATCTTATACGCGACCCCAAGGCGACCAACAAACCTTGAGCTCGGTTCAACAAGCTCGTGGCCAACCATCTTATGCGCAGGGCCGACCAACCCGAGCCAAGCAACCCGTGTCTTATGCTTCATGGTGAATCCGACCTCATCCTTAACCCACGGCCTCTCGAGGCCACAAAAATCCTTCCTGAGATCTTTATTCGGCAACTCAGGTCCTTTGCTCCGGTCAAGCGGTCACTCTACACGTGGTGAGCCGGTGATTCAATTCTCTAAGGAAGAAGTTCAGATTATGGCTGAGCCATTCAAGCTCGCTTTGGTGGGGAAGTTTTCTTTTGGCAGGCCTTCAATGGATGCTATTCGGAAGTTCTTTGTTTCTCTTGGTCTCGAGGGGCAGCTCGATTCGCTACTTGATAGCAAGCGCGTGTTGATCAAGTTAACAACGGAGGAGGATTATTCCGGGATTTGGGTTCGCGGACATGAGTACGTTAATGGTGCGTGGCATGCGTGTTTTCAAATGGAGCACGGACTTTCGATGTTAGCGGAATCTCCCGTTGTGCTGTTTGGGTAAGTCTCCACTTACTTACTGTTCATTTTATTCATTCAAAATACGCTTTATTCTACTATTCTTTGGGGCTATTGGTACTCCTCTGCGTGTTGATCCATAGCGGCTTCGATGAATAGACCATCATGTTGCTAGGGTCTTTGGTTGAGTATGATGTCTCGTGACCTTTGTTGCAGCGTATTTGGATGGTGAGGAGATTACGGTTTACGGCGGGATGTTGTTTTGAGAGGGTTCACCTTGTTGTACTACTTGTAAGCACTTGGGTCACTGCTTTGAGGGTTGTTATGTCTCAAACCCAAGTCTTCGTAAGCCTCCTCGCGTGAAGGATAGTGGATTGCGCCTTGCTCGGATAAGGGCAAAAAACCGGTGGTTCGGTGATGTGCGACCACGGTGCATCCGGCTCGAGTATGTCGTCATTCACGATGCTCCCCTCGGAGCATGTTGATGTTAGGGTTCTTTGCTTCCGGTGGGGATAGTCGAGTCATTGGGTCGACATGTTACGGAGGATGTCCCCTCGGACGATCAGGGCCATGAGGATGGCATTCAGACAGAGGCAGGCGATGTGTTGGGCCCGGAGTTGGCTCATAGGGATGATACTGATGCCATGCACGTGAGTTTCAATACTCACAGTTCCGAGATTCCAGAGAACGGCTCAGATGGTAGGGAGGGTTGCCCTGGTATCTCTCGCTCGGACGTTGAGTGTACTTCGGAGGATTCGGGGGCTATGGATGATGGGAGATTTTTGACTGATCCGGAGGATGTTCACACTCCACCACCTACGGATGCAGTGATTAGTGGATTGGCCGATCAGAGGGTTGCCAGTTCTTCTCGGGGTTTTACGGTAGTTACGGGTCGTAAGACTCGTAAGTCTCGGCGGAGGGGTAGGAGTTGATCCCCACCCCAATGATTAATTCCATTATTTGGAATATTCGGGGGATATGTAAGGCCCCCGCGGTCCGCCGTTTGCGGAAGTTGATTCGGTTGTATAGATTGGCTCTGGTGTGTGTTTTGGAGCCTTTTCTTTCTGTTGATAGGCTGGAGAGCACTCGTATCCGCATTGCGATGGAGCATGGTTTTTCTTCCCACTCTGGGAAAATATGGGTGTTACGGTGGCGCCTTTTTCGGTGGAGGTTACGCGGGATATGGGCGGGTGGTTCCTTCTTAGGGTTAGTCACTCCTTCTTTCCTGATCCTGTATATGTTTCATATGTATATGCTAGCTGTACTAAGATTGTGAGAGAGGATTTGTGGGATGGCCTTGTTTCGCTTCTTGGAGTAGCTATGATGGCCCTTGGATGGTGGGAGGGACTTTAACGTTGTGCGGTCTATCTCTGAGATCTCGGGGGGGCATGCACAGCCTCAGGATGCTATTGATGATTTTAATGTTGCTTTATTGGATTGTGGATTGGATGATGTGGGTTATCTGAGAGTCCTTTCACATGGACCAATAGGCGCACATGGAGACGTTTGGATAGGGTTGTGTGCAACGCCCAATGGTCGGAGTTTTTTCCCACATTTAGAGTTTCTCATCTGAATCGCACTGGTTCAGATCACTCTCCCTGCTTTTATCATGTACTAGATCGGTGGTGGGCGTCCTTCCAGTTCAGTTTTTACATGCATGGCTCGAAGCATCACGGGTTTCTCGATGTTGTGAGGCGGTCTTGGGATGCTCTGTTGTTCTTTGTTGGGATGAGGGCTTTTCGGTGAAGCTTGTCCGTTTGAAACTACTGCTTAAAAGTTGGAATAAGGAGGTTTTTGGCAATGTATTTGATAGGGTTAAGGAGGCTGAGGAGGAGGTTGCTCGGAGGGAGGCCCAGTATGATCTTTCAGGTTCAGTTGATGATCGTGAGGCTTTTCGGAGGCTCGAGCCAGGCTGCGACATGCGTTACTCGATGAGGAGATATTTTACGTCGGTGATCAGTGTTCGTTGGGTTAGGGAGGGATGCCAATGCCGGTTCTTCCATGCTATGATTCGTGAAGCGGCGGTTTTCATGTCCGTCGGATACGGGACACATCATACGCATGGATCACTGAGCCTCTTGCTATGGTTGAGTCTGCGGTGGATTACTTCGAGGTCTCTTGGCGGGAGGTCTAGCGGTTTCGAGGCCTCGGTTTTGATTTTATCCGCTCTGCAGTCCTTTGTTGAGGGCGATGTGGATTTATGTAGGGAGCGGTTTGGAGGAGTTCTGGCGGTGGTCTTTTCATTGACCACAGCGATTGCTCAGGGTCTGATGGGTTCTGCGGTGGGTTCTACCGAGCTTCTTTGGGATGTGATTTCTCTTGACTTGTTGGGCTGCTTGTCTATGATTATTTAGGGGTTACTGCTATGCCTAGGGGTTTCAGAGCACTCTTTTGGTTCTTCTTAGAAGAAGGGCTCTCCGATCTCTTGGGGTGATTTTCGATCGTCGGTTTGTGTAACGTGAGCAATAAGGTTTTATCTAAATTGCTCGTTATGCGGCTGACTCCAGTGTTGCCTCGTATTATTTCTCCATCGCAGAGTGGTTTTGTGCCTGGTAGGAGCATTCATGATAATGTGTTGATGGTTCAGGAGCTTGTGCATGATCTTAGTCGTCGTGCAGGGAGTAGCGTGGTTCTGAAGTTGGATATGGCTAAGGCTTATGATCGGATGTCATGGTCCTTTGTTCTCCGGATCTTTGAGGTGCTTTGGTTTCTCAGAGCAGTGGATTTCTTTAGTTCGGAGGGCTATTTATGGGCCTTGGTTCTCTGTGCTGGTTAATGGTGTCAGCCACGGGTTTTTTCAGTCTCGCGGTGGTCTTCGCCAGGGCGATCCGCTGTCTCCTAGCTTATTCATTATTCTCTGCGAGTTTTTATCTAGAGTGCGGATCGCTTGTACTCTCGCACCCTCAGTGAGATATTGCTCGATCTGGTTGTCTTCCTATCTCCCATTTGAGTTTTGCTGATGATATTGTTCTTTTTTGGAATGGGGGTAGGGCTAGCCTCACACAGCTTATGGGTTTCCTACATCATTATGAAATTTGTTCGGACGGTTGGTTAGCCGGTGAAGTAGCTTTTATGTTCGGGGATTGATTTCTGCCTCTCGTAGAGCTACCATTCATACAGTTACGGGGTTCCAGCAGAAGGACCTTCCATTTTCTTATTTGGGTTGTCCGGTGTTTGTTGGGGGCGTCAAGATTGGTCATTTCGATGATCTGATTCGGAGGGTCCGAGAGAGGATTTCTGGTTGGGCGAACCGGTTGCTCTCGTTTGGGGGGAAGCTAGTGCTTATTCGGCATGTTCTATCCTCTATGCCTCTGCACTCATTTCATGTCTTGCGTCCTCCGATTGGGGTTATCCAGCAGTTGGAGCGGATATTTACTCGCTTCTTATGGGGTGATTGTGGGCCTAGGCGCAGGATTCACTGGTGCCATTGGCAGGAGGTGTGTTTTCCTCGGGAGGAGGGCGGCCTAGGTATTAGGTCTCTTCGGGATCTAGCTGAGGCTTTTGAGCTTAAGCTTTGGTGGCGTTTCCGGGAGCAGCGTTCCTTATGGGCTTCTTATATGAAGTCCAAATATTGTGGCACTGTTCATCCCGGCATGGTAGGTTTTCGTTACCCAGCTTCCCCCCTCTGGAGGCGTCTTTGCTTCATCCGAGAGGATGCTGAGCCTCATATTCGTTGGATGGTGGGTGTTGGTAGTTGTAACCACGGTATGATTCTTTGGATGGGATCGCACCCTTGTTCTTTTATAATCTTTGGTGCTAGCTTCTTAGTTCAGGTCTCCTTTTATTGGCGTAGCCTTTGTTTGGGATAGGGGTAAGCTCTTGGCTGTATTACCCACGTCAGTAGTTGAGCAGATTGTTTTGATTCCGATATCTACTGGCGTGCCTGATGAGCTTCAGTGGGACTCTACCACTGATGGTGGTTTTCATTTGCGATCAGCTTGGGAGATGGTGCGGTGCGCCAAGCCACGAGATGGAGTTTTGTCTATGATTTGGCGCGTCATATTCCCTACAGGTTATCATTTTTATTTGGCGGTTGTTCACGAGGCTTTCTTGCCACAGATGGCGCTTTGAGTGGTAGCGGCTTACGTATGGTTTCTCGGTGCTTAGCAGACGGTGCTTGAGACTTCTCGGCACTTATTTCTTGAGTGCCCCGGGTTAGCCAGGTTTGGGAGTATTTCTATCGTGGAGCAGGGATCCGGCGGATCAGTTTTCTATCACCCGTGCGTTACTTCGCCATTGGCGGAGATGTGCCCCTTCGGTTCTCATCTTGGGTTATTTTACCTTGCTACATTACGTGGCATGTGTGGAAGGCTCGAAATGGGTTCGAGTTCGATTCTCACTCCTTTTACGTAGGGCGGTTATCTTAGAGTGGTATCGGATGTTAGACTTCTTGGCTCGCTTTTGGCTTGGTAGGCTCGATTCTGAAGTCTTTGGATTCTCGGCTTGCGGATGGGTTCTGCGTGATCGATCCCCAAGCGGCCTATTCGAGTTGTTGTTTGGGCCGCGACCGCCTCTTGGTGCGGTCAAGGCGCTGATGATGGGTGTTCGAGGGTAATCATGGGCTGTCCATTGCGAGGTGTTCTTGAGACCACCGGGGTATGTTTTAGGCGGGGTTTGGCTCTTTTCTTGGCCATCATCCGATACTTCATGCGGAGCTTCGGCGGTTCGGGAGGGTTTGGGTGGCGGTTCGGTGGGATACTACGTGGTGGAGGTAGAGTGCAGATTCGGCCCTTTGTGGTTTCTGGGTCCTCTCGAGCAGTTACATTCGATGGGATTACAGCTTTATCCTTGCGCAGAGTCGGATCGGTAGTGTCCACTCATTCGGTTGTGGTTCGACACGTGTATCGGGAGGCGACATCTGCGGTGACTTCTTAGCCAATTGGGCTTGCACTTCTCGTATCGGTAGTCGATTCCTATCGACGCGTGATTTGCCCATCGACTTATACGGGATTCTTGACAGCGCGGGAGACTCGCTTACATTAGGAGATGACCTTCGCTTTATTCATTACTCTCGAGGCTGCATCATTTACTTTCTTATATTATTGTGTACCGCTCATTTATTTGGAGGTTTTGGTCTTTGTCCCCTCCGGTGTATTTCACTTACTTTTTATATATGTGACGGTGGGGTCCGGCTAACCCCCACTGCTTGGTGGTTTAAAAAAAAAAAAAAAAACCTAAACCCTAAACCTAAACCACAAACCTAAACCTAAACCTAAACCCTAAACCCTAAACCCTAAACCTAAACCCTAAACCCTAAACCCTAAACCCTAAACCCTAAACCCTAAACCCTAAACCCTAAACCCTAAACCCTAAACCCTAAACCCTAAACCCTAAACCCTAAACCCTAAACCCTAAACCCTAAACCCTAAACCCTAAACCCTAAACCCTAAACCCAAACCCTAAAACCAACTTTCTAACCTCTCTCTTACTTTCTCTCTCTACACAAATTCTCTCAACTCTCTCTTGTTACCAAGTTTGTTTTTCAAAGTCCGACAACCGGGCATGGCCTCACTGGAGGCCGGTGAACCACCACCGCCGGCTCCACCGCCGTCATCACCGCCGGATCCAGCACCACCGCCGGCTCCTCCTCTTCATGCCGGCAACCAAAACAGCGGCCAAGAATCCATTCCATCCGTTACGGTTTGCATCACAACACCATCCCACCACAACTCCATCCCACCCCAAACCGTCACCTCCACCATGGTCAACTCCTCCACCACAACTCCATCCCACCACAACTCCATCCCACCCCAAACCGTCACCTCCACCATGGCCAACTCCTCTATCACGGCCAACCTTGCGCATCATTCAAGCTTGCTGCAAATCCCTCCCAATACCCAATCATCCTCTCGGTTTTCACCTCCCACAAGCTTGCTGCAAATCCCTTCAATACCCAAACATCCTCACGGCAGCGACCACTAACCCCACCCCGACTCACGGCCTTCCTCCCTCAACAAACCACCACTTGCCGCGGCATCCTCGAGCACATCCGGCACCATCCCACCCTACCACCACTTCCGCAACTCACCCAAGAACCACCAAACCCGAAGCACCCCACAGCCGAGGCCAAACCCACCAACTCACCCAACTCACCCAACCCAATCCACGGCTTTCCAACTCTCGGCGAGTCAACTCTGACCAGCGGCATCAGCAGACCATTTCAGACTTCACCCCATCACGACCACCACCTCCTACAACCTTCAGGCGTCCCTCAACCCCAAGCCACCTCAAACTCGCGGAATTACCTCCCACACACTCAACCCGCAAGTTCATGACCCACGTCCTATGACTACAAGATCGGCAATCACGGCCAACCAAACTCACCGCCGGTCGGTCCTTCTCATCCCTCCACAGGCGTCCCACATCCAGGGTTTATTCCCCACCCCATCGTGCGGATTTCCTCAAGCTTTCCGGCCTCCCCAAAACACCCAAACCCATGAGCCACCAACCACCACCCTCCTTTCCATGGTGCTAGGCCTTCTCCAACTTCAGTCCACCTCGTCGGCCCAGTCAAACCACCACCGGCCCTCAAAGCCAGTGAACAAATCTCATTGCGCCAAAATTTCCGGCAGCCGCCCCCCTTTGTCCAACAAACAAAAACAAAAACATCACAATCCTAACCCTAACCCTAGCACCCTTTACCAAGCCCAAGATTCATTGATACCCCACTCAAACACTTAACCCATCCCTCCCTCGGCATTGACTCATTTAATGAAACTAATAATTCTAACCTAACCCATTTAAGCCTAAACCAAAAGCCCAACCCTCAACACTAAACCCAACCAATATAAACAAACCCAAAACAAAATTCCAGCTAACAACCCAAATTCCAGTCAAATTCAGCCCATTGGAATTAATCACGACTCATTAAATCCATTAAAACTCCATAACCCTTAACCGATTTCTACCACCCAAGGCCTAAACCGAAACCTTCCTATTCTTCCATTGTCAACCGGCCACTCTCCTCGACCCGATGCCCCCCTCGGCCTCAAAAATCTTTCTCGGATCTTTGTTTGGGGCATACGGACTCGGATATTCCTTTTAGACCGGCATCTCTCCGGTGTGGGAACCGGCCATCATCTTTTCACCTCGGGAGATCACGGCCATGGCGCGACCATTCGAGACTCTCTCTTGTGGGTAAGTTTTCCTTTGGCAGCCCTTCATGGACATAATCGAGAAAATTTTTTGTTTCCCTAGGTCTTAAAGGAAATTCCCGATTTCTCTCCTCGATAGCAGACACATCCTCATTAAGTTATCTACGGAGGAGGATTACTCTCGCATTTGGTTGCGACAATCGTGAATGCGTTAATGGTGGCGGCATGCGCATATTCAAGTGGAGTAAGGATTTCCATTTGTTCCATGGAGTCTCCGATTGTTCCGTGCGGGTATCTACGCCTTACCTCTCAGGTTCACTTTATTCCTTTGCCAATCGCCCTTTACTCCATTCTTTGCGCCATCGGTACTCCCTGCGGATTCGACCACGCCACGGCCTCTGTCAATAGACCATCGTGGCTCGTGTTTTAATCGAGTATGATATTTGAGGCCTCTTGTTCCGCAGTTTGGATTGGAGAGGGACACGAGGATTACGGCAGTGTTGTCTTTGAGAAGGTGCCGGTTGTTATGCGGCATGTTTGCATCTCGGGCGTTCGCGGAGGCTTGTTTACGTCACTAATCAAGTCTCGCAAGGTACAACCCGATCCACACCACGTCTCCGTGGCGGGCGCGCCACTTCTCCTCTCTGCTTTCGATCGCGGTGATTTCCGATCACGGACCCATAAGCCCTATCGGGGTGTATCCTCGGCCCGGTGGTGAGGAGAATGCAGGCGTCGAGCAAGCGAGGCGTTTGCCAGTGCGCATTCTCCGGACCACTGTTTTCGGTTTGATACGTATGATAGATCGGCGACATTCTTCATGATAACACTATTTTACGGAGCCCAATTGAGGATATTGAGGGCCACCGAGGAGCCTCTGCGGTCTCGTCCCAGAGATGTGCCTTGGGTTGTGCACCTTACATGTGGGATTCAACACCCACTCCGGGGCGTTCCATCCTCGTCGATGAGGAGATTGACCACTGCTGGTGGTGCCCATGGTATATTGAGGGCGAGACTTCACCGATCGGACACGATCGATGGTGAGGACCCCGTGGAGATGACGACCATTTTCTCACTGATTAAGCGATGCTAGACACCATATTCCTCCGGGATCTTTGTGATTGACGGTTTAGCGGAGAGAGAGTGTACGCTTCTGCGCATGATTTCACTGCCGTCACTCGCGAGAAGCGGTCGGTATGAGCGGCGGGGCGTTTCCGCCCTCCCTACTTGATGATTAGTTCCATTATATGGAACATTCGGGGGATTAGTAAGGCCCCCGCTGTTCGTCGTTTGAGGAAGCTTATCCGCTCACACCGTATTACTCTTATTTGTATTACGGAGCCTTTTCTTTGTTACGGCGATTGGAGGCTACCGTATTCGCTGAGGATGGACCATGCTTGTATCCTCCGCTACGGGAAGATTTGGGTATTACAGGCTACTCCGTTTACCTTGGATATTATCGAGGATGCGGGCGGGTCCTTCATTCTTGGGTTAGTCACTCTCTTTCTCTACTCCTGTTTTTATTTCTTTTGTTTATGCCAGCTGTTCTATCCTTGTTCGGGAGGAGTTGTGGGATGCCCTTCGCGCTTTTGCCGATAATCTTGACAATCCTTGGATGGTCGGGGGTGACTTTAATGTTGTCCAATCTTTATCTGAGATCTCTGGCGGCCATATTCAGACTCAAACCGCTATCGATGCCTTTAATTTTGCTTTATTGGATTGTGGTTTGGAGGATCTTTGGTTTTCTTAGGAGTCCTTATACGGACTAATGGTGCGTACTTCATGAGGCCTTTGGATCGGGTGGTTTGCAACTCCGATGGTCTAGGCTCTTCTCTACTTTAAAGGTCACCCACCTCAGCCTGCCTTGCTTCGATCATTCGCCTCTCCTCATTGCTCTTGATTGGGTTTCGATCAAGGGTCCGGTTCGTTTCAGGTTCCTACACTCCTGGCTCAATCACTCCGATTTCATGGACCTTTGTTCGGCGGTCTTGAGTCGACCACTGTCTCGGGTAGCGGGATGCGGGCCTTTCGGTGATGGTGCGTGCGTAGGCGTAATGAAGCATCGGAACAAAGATGTTTTCGGCAACATCGGAGATAGGGTTAGAGAGGTGAGGAGGAGGTGGCTCGTCGGGAGCAGGCTCGATATTCTGGTTCCCACGAGGATAGATGCGCTTGTTACGAGGCTGGGGCTCGGGTATTACGTGCCTTATCCAGCGAGGAGACTTTTCTTAGGCGGCTCTGCGGTGTCGAGATGGGTCGGGAGGGACTCCAACACCGCTTCTTTCATGCGATGGCGGGAAGAAGCGCCCGGTGATGTTTGTCCATAGGATCCGGTGATGACTCCTCTTGGCTTTCGAGCCTTGAGATTGCGAGTTCGGTTATTCGGTTCTTCGAGCTTACTCGTGCGGTGATCCGGTCCGTCTCGACCTCGTGATTTTTACGGTATTAGAGATTAGTTTCCACGAGGATGAGGGCGACCTCTGTAGGATTCACGATATGGATGAGATTCGCGAGGCGGTTTTCTCTATCGACCAGCTTAGCGCTCCGGGGCTGATGGTTTACGTAGTAAATTTTACCGGGCATGTTGGGATTTTATTTGCGGTGATTTGTTGGCGGTGTGGCGGATTTCTTCGCGAGTTCGCCCATGCCTCGGGGTTTCGATCTACTCTCCCGGTTCTCACTGCCTAAGAAGGCTTCCCGTCTACTTGGTCCGATTCGAGACCTATTAGTTTGTGTAATGTCGGTAGCAAGATCCTCCACGAAGCTCCTCGTTGCTCGCCTCTCGTCGATCCTTCCTAGGATTATCTACGCCCTCTCGAGTGGTTTTGTTCAGGGTCGGGTCATCCATGATAATGTACTTCTTGTCCGAGGCTGGTTCACGATCTGAATAGAAGGACCAGTGGGAGTAATGTCGTCTTTGAAGCTTGATATGGCTAAAGCTTACGATAAGATGTCTTGGTCCTTTGTTCTTGGATGCTTGGACCTTGGCTTTCTGGCGGTGGGTTTCTCTTATATATAGGGCCATTTACGGTCGGTGGTATTCGATACGGTTAATGGGACCGACCACGGCTTCTTCGGTCCTTAGGTGGCTTCTGGCGGTGATCCCCTATCCAGTGCTTATTTATTATTGCTTGGAATTTCTTTCTCGTGACTGGACACTTTATTTGCCGGTTCCCTCTATACGATTACACCACCTACTGCTTGATGATGGTTTCGCATCGAGCTTTGCGGATGATATTGTTATTTTGCTAATGGGAGCAAGTCCGATGTCTGCTGGTTTGATGAGCTTCGCTTCGTCACTATCGGTCTATCTCCGGTCGGTATTAATCGGACCAAGGCGGCTTCATGTGGGGAAGTTTGCCCCTCTTCTGTCGAGCGACTATCCAGTTCTCTTACTAGTTTTCGGCGTGACATGCCTTTCACTTACCTTGGGTGCCGGTCTATGTTGGGCGCTCGAGATTCGTTACTTTGATGATTTGATCGCCAAGGTCAGTAGCGAGGATCTCCGGGTGGTCTAATCGTCTGCTTTCTTTTGGCGGCAAGCTTGTTCTTATCAGACACGTGCTTTCCTCCATGCCTCTCCATTTACTTCATGCCCTTAGACCGCTGACACCGTTGTTCGTCGTGCGGGCGTCTGTTACCGCTTTCTGCGAGGCGATCACGATGCTCGTCGGGCGCATTCACTTGGTGTCGGTGGCCCTCTGTTGCTACCCGATTCTTGAGGCGGCTTGGGCATTAGATCCTTTTCGGTGGCGAGGCTCTTGAGATTAAGCTACGGTGGCGTTTTCGCGACCGGCGCTCCTCTGAGCTTCCTTTATGAAGTCTAAATCTTGTCGTCTGAGCATCCGGGGATGATTCAGTTTCGGTATCCTGCTTCCCCTCTTTGGCGTCGCCTTTGTAAGATTCGGGGTACTGCTGAACCCCACGTTCGCTGGCGGATTAGATCCGGGGACTGTAGCTTTTGGTATGATTGTTGGCTCAACCCCTCTCCGCTGTTCACGTACAACCCCGATCGGGCTTCTTCGGTTCCTGTCTCGTCTTTTTGGAGGGGCACTGTATGGGACAGATGTAGGTTGGAGACCTTACTTCCACCCTCCGTTGTTGAGCAGATCCTTTTGGTTCCGATTCCCGGTCCCGGCGAGGGTCCTGACCAGATGCGGTGGGACCTTTCTAATGATGGAGATTTTTCTCTGAGGACCGCTTGGGATCTTGTTCGGGACTCTAGACCTACAGATGAGGTTTGTTCCTTTATCTGGCGATTGATCCCTCGAGGTGTCTTTCTTCCTCTGGCGCTTATTGCGGGGTTACACAGCCACGGATGATGCCCTCTGCACGGGGCTTCTACATGGTTTCGAGATGTCTTTGCAATGGAGCCGGGAGGCGGTTGGACACCTTTTTCTTGAATGCCCTCACGTCGAGACGGGTTTGGCTTCACTTTCGTCAGCTTACTCGGCTTAGCGTATCCAGCTTTATCTCCCCTTATGCTTTACTTCTTCATTGGAGCCATTGTGCTCCCTCGGTGACATATTCGGGTCCTCCTTCCTTGCTTCATCTTATGGCAAGTTTGGAAGGCCAATCTTTGTTCGATTGATCTACATTTTTCGTGCGGTAGTGTTATTTTTGGTGATTTCAGGCTTGAAGTTGGCGAGGTGCTTTCGGTTTCAAGGCGTCCCAGCTCGGAGGGTCATGCGAGGCCGGCTTCGCGAGATGGTTTCACGGATCATTCGCTCACCTCATAGGCACTGTTAAGTGCGATTTCTTGGTTGAGACCTCAGGGGCGTGGTCAAGCGAGTGTGGACGGATGCTCTCGCGGCAACCCGGGATGTCTGCTGCTTGGAGGATTTTCGAGGGATCACCGAGGGGCGGTCCTCGCCGCTTCGGGATGTTTCTTGGACACCATCCCATCCTATTCATGGTGACGGCAGTTTATGAGGGTCTTAAAATGGCCGCTGACCTTGGTTATTCTTGTCTGGAGCTAGAATCGGATTCCGCTACGGCAGTTGCTTGGATCACCTCTCAGCATCCGGGCAGATGGGAGTTCACTTACATTCTAGCTAGGATTAGAGCCCTCTGCGACACGCTTTTCGATCGTCATTCGCCATGTTTTCGGTGAGGCCACTCGGTGACCGACTTCATAGCTAGCTGGGCTTGCTCACACGGACTCGGCCGGTTCCATTACCATAGTGCCCTTCCCCATGGTTTGGCGGGTATTCTTCGGCTTGACGCGCAGGAGACTCCTTACATTAGGAGATGACCTTCGTTTCATTCACTTTCCTCGAGACAGCACTTTTTATCTTCTTATTTTGTTCTGTACTCGTTCATTTATTTTGGAGGTTTTGGTATTTGTCCCCCTCCAGTGTACTTCTCTTACTTTTATATATGTGACAGGTAGGGGTCCGGCCTAACCCCCACTGCCTTGGTGGCTTCAAAAAAAAAAAAAAAAAAAACCTAAACCCTAAACCCTAAACCTAAACCCTAAACCTAAACCACTAAACCTAAGCGAAACCTAAACCAAAAAATTTTTCTCTCTCAGAAAACTCTCTCAACTAGCCATGACCTCGTTCGTGTGTCTTACCGTCGTAATGACCCACCGTGCCGGTGGTGGCACCCGACCCTGCTAGGAGCCCCCGCATCCTCCCACCCACGGTGACCCGACCACCGTTGCAACCGCTCCAAGACAGCCAACCCGAAGCCACCCAAACGAGATATGCCGTGCATGCTGGGTGATCCGGCGTTCGTGCCGTCGGGCTAGCGCCTCGAGACCAGCCGTGATTCGACCTCACTCCATTGCTGCCGCAGGCCCCATGTACGATCGGACGTGACTTCACATGTCCCCGCGATAACCGCGGAAAACCCTAGCCGCCGGCTCCCCCGTGAATCTTGCTCGTTTCTGCTGGTTACCGGCCATCCTCACGGGCACTCCTCGCTCCCAGCCAACTGCCCTGCGGGTTCTGAATATTCTGGTCATCCTTGCGGTGAAGAACCCAGTCACCCCCGCGTTCACGTGCGCGATAGTGCCACCGTGCATGGCCTCCTCACGGCCGCGCATGGTGGTTCCAGGATCCCGGTCACCGTCTCCCACCCGTGCGTGGCGTCGCCGACCATGACCGGCCTACGCTTGGCCTTGGTGCCCCCGACCACGTCAAGAGCCTCCTGCTTGAGTCGACTCGGCGTGACTCGAACCATGCAATTCCATGCATGGCTTGTCACGTCCTCACCTTTCGGGTTGGGCGGCTCCCGAGCAGTATCTCGTCCCGACCGCGGCCAACATGTCCCATCTGCTGCTGCGTGATTCATGGTACAAGGCACCGACCATCCTTCCACCTCGGTTCCACATGGTCCTGCGGACTTGGCTCGATCCAGAAACCGACTCGTATGCTTGAGTTGTGAACCCGACCTCTATTCTCAATCCACAATCTCACAGAGGCCACAAAAATCTTTCTTAGATCTTTGTGGCGGCAACTCCGGTCCTTTGGTCCGGTTAAGCCGGTCTCTACACGTGGTGAGCTGCGATTCTTTTTCAAGGAGGAAGTTCGAGCATGGGTGAGCCATTTAAGCTTGCATTGGTGGGGAAGTTTTCATTTGGCAGGCCATCGATGGATGTTATTCGGAAGTTTTTCGTTTCTCTTGGTCTTAAAGGGAATGCCCAGATTTCTTTGCTTGACAACCGGCATGTGTTACGGCGGAGCTCCGGTGATTTTTTAGCCAATTGGGCTGCACTTCTGCTCCGGCCGTCGGTTCTTATCGGTCAGTGACACGCCCATCGGTTTATCTGGCATTATTCATATGGATGCTCATGCGGTTCCGCATATCAGACGATAGATTCTTAGATTACCGCTTGTATCTTTCACTTATTCAGGAGGTTTTGGTTCATGTCCCCCTCCTTATGTATTTGGTATCTATTACATGATTTATCATACGGTGGGGGTCACTTCTAACCCCCACCATCTTGGTGGTTTCCAAAAAAACAAAAACCTAAACCACTAAACCCTAAACCCTAAACCCTAAACCCTAAACCTAAACCCTAAACCCTAAACCTAAACCCTAAACCCTAAACCCTAAACCCTAAACCCTAAACCCTAAACCCTAAACCCTAAACCAAACCAAAACCCAACCTCTCTCTAACTTTCTCTCTCTAGCAAAATTCTCTCAACTTTTTGGTTTTTGATTGAATCTTAGCTCTCGGCCATGGCCTCACCGGAATGGAGGCTCCTGCCTCGGCTCCACGTCGGCACCACCACCGGATCACCGCTGGCTCCTCCTCCTCACTGCAGGCAACCAAGCGACCGACCAACCATCCAATCCATCCAGCTGTGGTTTCCATCACACCACCATCCGACCACAACTCCATCCCACCCCAAGCCGTCACCTCCACCATGGTCAACCCCTCTCCCAGAACAAGCCATGGCAGTGGCTGCATCAGCGGCCCCTCCGGCACCATCAAGCGTGGGCACCACCATCGCAACTTACCCAAAGTCCTTCGACCCTTGCATCCTCACGGTCAAGGAAAACAACGACCACCAAAAACCCGACTCACGGTAGTCGTCCCCGAAAAAACCGGTGCTGCTGGCAGCAAAGATAGCCATCTCGGCACCATCCAGTCACTAACCACCACCACCATGACTTACCGATGCCTCCCATTGAGCTCCCTCACGGTCCTGGAAATTTCTCCTCACTCCACAAACCCGTAAGCCCCACACCGCGTCCGTGACCACCACGTCGGTGCCATGGCAAATCAACCACTCCGTCCAGGCGATCCACTCACCATCAGCGGCCTCCACGACCCTCACCACCACCCTGACTCACGGCATACCCACCCACGACTCTCGGCCCGTCCCTACCCATTTTCTCCAACCACGCTGAGTGGTGCAAGACAACTTCCAGCAGCTGCAGAGCAACCCCGACGGTCTCAACCTCCGTTTCAACCTCCGGTCGCCGTCAACCCAAGCCCCATAGCCGCGGCTTGTAACAACCGGCCGTCACTCACCCATCTTCCTCCAGCCGCCGCGAGTGGAGCTAGCCAACTTCCGGTACTGCTGGTGAATCTCCCGTCGACCACCTCCCTCAGATCCGACCTAGCGGTGCCCGCAAATCAAGCCCTCACAGCCGCGGCATGGAACCAGCCGCCACCCCCTTCTAACACCCAAACTCACTTAACACATCCAACAAACACAAACCCTAACCCTAATCCCCAAGCCCAATATCAAATTCCAGCCCATAACCCTCAAACAACTAAACTCACTTATTTTGACCAAGCCCAAAGTCAACTTCCAGCCCATATCCCTCAACCAAATTCCAGCCCATTTTTTACACAAGCCCATTCCAAAATTCCAGCACATATACCTCCCCCCAATAAGCCCAATTCTTCTACTCAAGCCCAAAATACACAAGCCCAAAACCCAAAACCACATATGCCTCTATCCTCGATCCGTCGGCATCCGGCCCAAAATCTTTCTAGATCTTATGGCTGGCAAGTCCGGTCCTACTGCTTCGGTTAAGCGGTAACTCTACATCGTGGTGAGCCTGCTTGTTTTATTTTCTAAGGAAGAAATTCGAGGTTATGGTGAGCCATTCAAGCTTGCTTTGGTGGGGAAGTTCTCCTTGGCGAGCCATCGATGGATGCTATTCGGAAGTTCTTTGTTTCTCTCGATCTCGAGGGAGTTCACGAGTTCGTTGCTTGATAATCGGCGTGTGTTGATCAAATTAACCATGGAGGAGGATTATTCCGGGTTTGGGTTCGCGGACATGAGTACGTTAATGGTGCGTGGCATGCGTGTTTTCAAATGGAGCACGGAGTTTCGATGTTCGCGGAATCCCCATTGTACTGTTTGGGTAAGTCTCCCTTACTTACTGTTCATTTTATTCATTCAAAATCGCTTTATTCTCTATTCTTTGGGGCTATTGGTACTCCTCTGCGTGTTGATCACATAGCGGCTTCGATGAATAGACCATACATTGCTAGGGTCTTTGGTTGAGTATGATGTCTCATGACCTTTGTTGCAGCGTATTTGGATGGTGAGGAGATTACGGTTTACGGCGGGATGTTGTTTTGAGAGGGTTCACCTTATTGTACTACTTGTAAGCACTTGGGTCACTGTCTTTGAGGGTTGTTATGTCTCAAACCCAAGTCTTCGTAAGCCTCCTCCGCAGAAGGATAGTGGATTGCGCATTGCCCCGGATAAGGGCAAAAACCCGATGGTTCGGTGATGTGCGACCACGGTTGCATCCGGCTCGGTATGTCGTCATTCCTGATGCTCCCCCTCCAGAGCATGTTGATGTTAGGGTTGCTGCTTCCAGTGGGGATAGTCCGTCATTGGGTCGACATGTTACGGAGGATGTCCCCTCGGACGATCAGGGCCATGAGGATGGCATTCGAGCGAGCGGGCGATGTGTTGGGCGGAGTTGGCTCGTAGGGATGATCACGATGCCATGCCGTGAGTTTCAATACTCACGGTTAGAATTCGAGCGGCTCGAGATGGTAGGGAGGGTTGCCCTGGTATCTCTCGCTCGGACGTTGAGTGTACTTCGGAGGATTCGGGGGCTATGGATGATGGGAGATTTTTGACTGATCCGGAGGATGTTCACACTCCACCACCTACGGATGCAGTGATTAGTGGATTGGCCGATCGGAGGGTTGCGGTTCTTCTCGGGGTTTCACGGTGAATTCTGGTCGTAAGACTCGTAAGTCTCGGCGGAGGGTAGGAGTTGATCCCACCCGATGATTAATTCCATTATTTGGAATATTCGGAGGATATGTAAGGCCCATGGTCCATGCGTTCGCGGAAGTTGATTCGGTTGTATAGATTGGCTTTGGTGTGTGTTTTGGAGCCTTTTCTTTACTGTTGATAGGCTGGAAGCACTTTCGTATCCGCATTGCGATGGAGCATGGTTTTTCTTCCCACTACGGGAAAATATGGGTGTTACAGTGGCGCCTTTTTCGGTGGAGGTTACTGCGGGATATGGGCGGGTGGTTCCTTCTAGGGTTAGTCACTCCTTCTTTCACGATCCTGTATATGTTTCATATGTATATGCTAGCTGTACTAAGATTGTGAGAGAGGATTTGTGGGATGGCCTTGTTTCGCTTCTTGGAGTAGCTATGATGGCCCTTGGATGGTGGGAGGGACTTTAGCGTTGTGCGATCTATCTACGAGATCTCGGGGGCATGCCGACCTCGAGGATGCTATTGATGATTTTAATGTTGCTTTATTGGATTGTGGATTGGATGATGTGGGTTATCTGAGAGTCCTTTCACATGGACCAATGGGCGCACATGGAGACGTTTGGATAGGGTTGTGTACAGCCTGATGGTCGGAGTTTTTCCCACATTTAGAGTTTCTCATCTGAATCGCCTTGGTTCGGATCACTCTCCCTGCTTTTATCATGTACTAGATCGGTGGTGGGCGTCCTTCGAGTTAGTTTTTACATGCATGGCTCGAAGCATCACGGGTTTCTCGATGTTGTGAGGCGGTCTTGGGGTGCTCCTGTTGTTCTTTGTTGGGATGAGGGCTTTTCGGTGAAGCTTGTCCGTTTGAAACTACTGCTTAAAAGTTTGGAATAAGGAGGTTTTGGCAATGTATTTGATAGGGTTAAGGAGGTGAGGAGGAGGTTGCTCGGAGGAGGCCCGGTATGATCTTTCGAGTTCGATTGATGATCGTGAGGCTTTTCGGAGGCTCGAGCCAGGCTGCGACATGCGTTACTCGATGAGGAGATATTTTTCGTCGGCGATCAGTGTTCGTTGGGTTAGGGAGGGATGCCAATACAGGTTCTTCCATGCTATGATTCGTGAAGCGGCGGTTTTCATGTCCGTCGGATACAGGACACATCATACGCATGGATCACTGAGCCTCTTGCTATGGTTGAGTCTGCGGTGGATTACTTTCGGGGTCTCTTGGCGGGAGGTCCTAGCGGTTTCGGGCCTCGAGTTTTGATTTTATCCGCTTCTGCAGTCCTTTGTTGAGGGCGATGTGGATTTATGTAGGGAGCGGTTTGGAGGAGTTCTGGCGGTGGTCTTTTCATTGACCACAGCGGTTGCTCAGGGTCTGATGGGTTACTGCGGTGGGTTCTACCGAGCTTCTTTGGGATGTGATTTCTCTTGACTTGTTGGGCTGCTTGTCTATGATTATTTAGGGGTTACTGCTATGCCTAGGGGTTTCGAGGCACTCTTTTGGTTCTTCTTAGAAGAAGGGCTCTCCGATCTCTTGAGGCTGATTTTCGATCGTCGGTTTGTGTAACGTGAGCAATAAGGTTTTATCTAAATTGCTCGTTATCGCGGTGACTCGATGTTGCCTCGTATTATTTCTCCATCGTGAGTGGTTTTGTGCTGGTAGGAGCATTCATGATAATGTGTTGATGGTTCGGGAGCTTGTGCATGATCTTAGTCGTCGTGCAGGGAATAGCGTGGTTACGAAGTTGGATATGGCTAAGGCTTATGATCGGATGTCATGGTCCTTTGTTCTCCGGATCTTTGAGGTGCTTTGGTTTCTCGGGCGGTGGATTTCTTTAGTTCGGAGGGCTATTTATGGGCCTTGGTTCTCTGTCTTTGGTTAATGGTGTCGACCACGGGTTTTCGGTCTCGCGGTGGTCTTCGCGAGGCGATCCAGCGTCTCTAGCTTATTCATTATTCGCTGCGAGTTTTTATCTAGAGTGCGGATCGCTTGTACTCTCGCACCCTCAGTGAGATATTGCTCGATCCGGTTGTCTTCCTATCTCCCATTTGAGTTTCTTGATGATATTGTTCTTTTTTGGAATGGGGTAGGGCTAGCCTCCACCTGACTTATGGGTTTCCTACATCATTATGAAATTTGTTCGGGCGGTTGGTTAGCCGAGTGAGTAGCTTTTATGTTCGAGGATTGATTTCTGCCTCTCGTAGAGCTACCATTCATACCGGTTAACGGGGTCCCAGTAGAAGGACCTTCCATTTTCTTATTTGGGTTGTCCGGTGTTTGTTGGGGCGTCGAGATTGGTCATTTCGATGATCGATTCGGAGGGTCAGAGAGGATTTACGGTTGGGCGAACCGGTTGCTCTCGTTTGGGGAAGCTAGTGCTTATTCGGCATGTTCTATCCTCTATGCCTCTGCACTCATTTCATGTCTTGCGTCCTCCGATTGGGGTTATCCGGTGATTGGGCGGATATTTACTACGCTTCATGGGGTGATTGTGGGCTAGGCGCGAGATTCACTGGTGCCATTGGCGGGAGGTGTGTTTTCCTCGGGAGGAGGCGGCCTGGGTATTAGGTCTCTTCGGGATCTAGGTGAGGCTTTTGAGCTTAAGCTTTGGTGGCGTTCAGGGGCGGCGTTCATTATGGGCTTCTATATGAAGTCAAATATTGTGACTTATTCATCCGGCATGGTAGGTTTTCGTTACCCGGCTTCCCCCTGCGGGCGTCTTTGCTTCATCAGGAGGATCTTTGAGCCTCGTATTCGTTGGATGGTGGGTGTTGGTAGTTGTAACCACGGTATGATTCTTTGGATGGGATCGCACCCTTGTTCTTTTATAATCTTTGGTGCTAGCTTCTTAGATTCGGTCTCCTTTTATTGGCGTGGCACTGTTTGGGATAGGGGTAAGCTCTTGGCTGTATTACCCACGTCAGTAGTTGAGCAGATTGTTTTGATTCCGATATCTACTGGCGTGCCTGATGAGCTTCAGTGGGACTCTACCACTGATGGTGGTTTTCATTTGCGATCAGCTTGGGAGATGGTGCGGTGCGCCAAGCCACGAGATGGAGTTTTGTCTATGATTTGGCAGCGTCATATTCCCTCTAGGTTATCATTTTTATTTGGCGGTTGTTTACGAGGCTTTCTTGCCACCGATGACGCTTTGAGTGGGCGCGGCTTCTGTATGGTTTCTCGGTGCTTCTGCGGACAGGCTGCTGAGACTTCTCGGCACTTATTTCTTGAGTGCCCCCGGGTTAGCCAGGTTTGGGAGTATTTCTATCGTGGAGCAGGGATCCGGCGGATCAGTTTTCTATCACCCCGTGCGTTACTTCGCCATTGGCGAGAGATGTGCCCTTCGGTTCTCATCTTGGGTTATTTTACCTTGCTACATTACGTGGCATGTGTGGAAGGCTCGAAATGGGTTCGAGTTCGATTCTCACTCCTTTTACGTGGACGCGGTTATCTTAGAGTGGTATCGGATGTTAGACTTCTTGGCTCGCTTTTGGCTTGGTAGGCTCGATTCTGAAGTCTTTGGATTCTCGGCTTGCGGATGGGTTCAGCGTGATCGATCCCCAAGCGGCCTATTCGAGGTTGTTGTTTGGGCGCGACCGCCTCTTGAGTGCGGTCAAGGCGTGATGATGGGTGTTCGAGGGTAATCACAGGTTGTCCATTGCGGGGTGTTCTTCGAGACCACCAGGGTATGTTTTTGGCGGGGTTTGGCTCTTTTCTTGGCCATCATCCGATACTTCATGCGGAGCTTCTGGCGGTTCGGGAGGGTTTGGGTGGCGGTTCGGTGGGATACTACTGTGGTGGAGGTAGAGTGCAGATTCGGCCCTTTGTGGTTTCATGGGTCCTCTCGAACAGTTCTGTTCGATGGGATTACGCTTTATCCTTGCGCCGAGTCAGATCAGTAGTGTCCACTCATTCAGTTGTGGTTCGGCACGTGTATCGGGAGGCGACATCTGCAGCTGACTTCTTAGCCAATTGGGCTTGCACTTCTCGTATCGGTAGTCGATTCCTATCGACGCGTGATTTGCCATCGGCTTATCACGGGATTCTTGACAGCGCGGGAGACTCGCTTACATTAGGAGATGACCTTCGCTTTATTCATTACTCTCGAGGCTGCATCATTTACTTTCTTATATTATTGTGTACCGCTCATTTATTTGGAGGTTTTGGTCTTTGTCCCCTCAGATGTATTTCACTTACTTTTTATATATGTGACGGTGGGGTCAGGCTAACCCCGCACTCTGGTGGCTTGAAAAAAAAAAAAAAAAACCTAAACCCTAAACCTAAACCACTAAACCTAAACCTAAACCCTAAACCTAAACCCTAAACCTAAACCCTAAACCCTAAACCCTAAACCTAAACCCTAAACCTAAACCCTAAACCCTTAAACCTAAACCCTAAACCCTAAACCCTAAACCCTAAACCCTAAACCCTAAACCCTAAACCCTAAACCCTAAACCCTAAACCCTAAACCCTAAACCCTAAACCCTAAACCCTAAACCCTAAACCCTAAACCCTAAACCCTAAACCCTAAACCCTAAACCCTAAACCCTAAACCAAACCAAACCCAAAACCTCTCTCAACTTTCCTCTCTACCCAAACTCTCTCAACTCTCCCTGTGACCACACTTTGACCGTAGGCCATGGCCTCACGGGCGGTGGTGACTCTTTACCATCGCCGGATCCAACGCCGGTTCCCACCCTCCATGACGGCATCCAAAAATCCAGTCAACTCCCCACACATCCACCGGATCGTGACACCATGCTTCGGCAAAAATCAACTCTTACCTCTACTACCATCATGTTTCCCGAGACCTCCACTTACCCCACACCCACCATGGCCAATCCCTCCACCGTCTCTTTGGCCATGGATGGGGCATCTTGCTCGCTGCCATCAAGTCACCACAACCACCCGAGCCAAAACCCACCAAGTAACATAAACTCACTCACCCAAAATGAACAAACCGTGAGCTTACCGGACCCAAATCGGCGAGCTGGAATCTCCTCCACCTTGGTCTCGGCTTCCATCCACGCCCCACATCTGGATGTGTCTTCCTTCTCCACCACTGACCGTCATCTCTCTCAACCACTCGAGACCACTCAAACCCATGAGTCAACCATCCCAACCCCCTTTCCCGCAGCAACGGATCCCCTTACATTTCCGTCATCCTTACAAGCTCTGTCAAACCACCATCCGAACCCCGAACCCGTGACTCATTACCAACTCCCAAGCCAACACATCGAGCAGCCGCCGCCTGCCCTTTTTTCCAACAACCACGAACTCAAACATAACAAACCTAACCCTAACCCTAGCATCCAAACCCAAGCCCATTATCCCACTAAAACCCAAGCCCAAAACAAAAATAAAACCCAAAATTACGAAGCGACCTCGATCCGTGACAGCAGTCCCAGGCGGCTCGCATAGCTCCGGCAAGACTCCAGCGTCGTCGGCTCCAACAACGACCTCCCGTTCCACGCGGTAGCATGGCGGCTTTTCGACATGAATGCAAGCTCCACCATGCAAGGAGAGGATAAGCGCATGCATGGCCCGTACACGTCAACAATCGGGCCCGCGTGTGTGGCATCGCTCACTGCTGCCTTTGGTGGCTCCGGCCACTGCGCCAACTCCCATCCGGACGGTGAAGGTGTGAAAGAAGCCCCGAAGCCACGGCACACATGCAACCTCAAAGCACCCGCGGTGGCCATGGGTGAGTCGACTCGGCGTGACTCGAGCCACGCGACCCCATGCATGGCCATGCGGCCCCATGCATGGCTCTCTTTCCCCAGCCGATGCACCGTGGCTTTTACATCGTGAATCCGGCTTCACCATGCGTGGAAGATGGGTGCATGGAAGACCATTTTCACGTCAAGATCGGGCGTGGCGTGTGGCCTCCTCGCAGTTGCCCATGGTGGCTCTCGGGTGGTTGTCACCAACTCCCATCCGGACAAAGCTGCTGCCATCTCAGAAGCCCGAAGCTACGGCAAATCGCATGGCCAAGGTACCCAGCGGCTGCCCATGGTGAGTCGACTCAGCGTGACTCGAGCCATCCGGCCCCGTGAATAGCCATGCATGTCAACTCGGCGACTACGCAACACTCCCAACTCGAATGCCATCCTTCCGTGGCGGAACCTTCCCCATGATCAAGCAAATCACGACCGAAGGCGACCAACAAACCTTGAGCTCGGTTCCACAAGCTCGTGGCCAACCATCTTATGCAGGGGCCAACCAACCCGGGCCAAGCAACGCGTGTCTTATGCTTCTATGGTGAATCCGACCTCCATCCTTAACCCCACGGCCCTCGAGGCCACAAAATCCTTCCTAGATCTTTATGGCGGCAACTCCGGTCCTTTGCTCCCGGTCAAGCGGGTCACTCTACCGTGGTGAGCAGTGATTCTATTCTCTAAGGAAGAAGTTCGATTATGGCAGAGCCATTCAAGCTTCGCTTTGGTGGGAAGTTTTCTTTTGGCGAGCCATCCATGGTTGCTATTCGGAAGTTCTTTGTTTCTCTTGGTCTCGAGGGGCAGCTCGATTCGCTACTTGATAGCAAGCGCGTGTTGATCAAGTTAACAACGAAGGAGGATTATTCCGAGGTTTGGGTTCGCCGGACATGAATACGTTCATGGTGCGTGGTATGCGAGTCTTCAAATGGAGCACAAATTTCCGATGTTCTGCGGAATCCCCTATCGTGCCTGTTTGGGTAAGTCTCCCTTACTTACCTGTTCATTTTATTCACTCGAAATCTGCTTTATTCTCTATTGCTGGGGCTATTGGTACCCCTCTGCGTGTTGATCGCATAGCGGCTTGATGAATAGACCATCTGTTGCTAGGGTGTTAATTGAGTATGATGTTTCGCGGCCTTTGTTGCCGCGTATTTGGATCGGTGAGGGAGATTCTGGTTTCTGGCAGGATGTTGTATTTGAAAGGGTTCCTGCTTATTGTATTACATGTAAGCACTTGGGTCACGCGGCTGAGGGTTGTTATGTCTCAAACCCAAGTCTTCGTAAGCCTCCTCCGTCGAAGGATAATGGGTTGCGTACTGCCCCGGATAAGGGTAAAAAACCCGTGGTTCGGTGATGTGCGACCACGAGTTGCGCTCAGATTACGATATGTTGTCATTTACGATGCTCCCCTATAGAGCATGTTCATTGTTAGTGTTCTTTGCTCCGGTGGGGATAGTCCGTCATTGGGTCAGCCTGTTACGGAGGATGTCCCCTCGGATGATCAGGGCCATGAGGATGGCATTCAGACAGAGGCAGGTGTTGTGTTGAGCCCGGAGGTGGCCACTAGGGATGATACTGATACCATGCACGTGAGTTTCAATACTCACGATTCAGAATTCGAAGAATGGCTCGAGATGGTAGGGAGGATTGCCATGGTATTTCTCGCTCGGACATTGGCGTAGTTCGGAGGATTCGAGGATATGGATGATGGGAGATTCTTGGCGGATCAGGAGGATGTTCACACTCCATTACCTACGGACGCGATGATTAGTGGATTGGCCGGTCGGAGGGTTGCCGGTTCTTCTCGGGGTTTCACGGTTGTTACGGGTCGTAAGACTCGTGAAGTCTCGGCGGAGGGTAGGTGTCGATCCCACCTGATGATTAATACCCTTATACGGAATATTCGGGGATAAGTAAGGCCCCGTGATCCATGCGATTGCGGAAGTTGATTCGATTGCATAGATTGGCTACGGTGTGTGTTTTGGAGCCTTTTCTTACTATTGATAGGTTGGAAGCACTTCGTATCCGCGTTGCGATGGAGCATGGGTTTTCTTCCCACTACAGGAAGATTTGGGTTTCTGGTCGGCGCCTTTTTCGGTGGAGGTCTTTGCGGGATATGGGTCGAGTGGTTCATTCTTGGGTTAGTCACTCTTTCTTTCACGATCCTGTATATGTTTCATATGTATATGCGGTTGTGCTAAGGCTGTGAGAGAGGATTTGTGGGATGGCCTTGTTTCTTTTCTGCGATAGTTGTGATGGCCCTTGGATGGTGGGTGGGGATTTTAACGTTGTGCAGTCTCTCTCTGAGATTTCGGGGGGGCATGCCCAGCCTCAGGAGGCTATTGATGATTTTAACGTTGCTTTATTGGATTGTGGCCTGGATGATGTGGGTTTTACAGGGAGTCCTTTCACATGGACCAATGGGCGCACATGGAGACGGTTGGATAGGGTTGTGTGCAATGCCCAATGGTCGGGGTTCTTTCCTACATTTCGAGTTTCTCATCTGAATCGCACTGGTTCAGATCACTCTCCCCTACTTTTATCGTGTGCTAGATCGGCTGGTGGACGTCCGTCCAGGTTCCGGTTTTTACATGCTTGGCTTAAGCATCCTGAGTTTCTTGATGTCGTTAGGCAGTCTTGGGGTGCTCCTGTTATTGCTTCTGGGATGAGGGCTTTTCAGCAGAAGCTTGTCAGATTGAAGCTCTGCTTAAAAGGTTGGAATAAGGAGGTTTTTGGTAATGTATTTGACAGGGTTAGAGGGGCTGAGGAGGAGGTTGCTCGGAGAGAGGCCCGGTATGATCTATCCGGTTCGGTGATGATCGTGTGGCTTTTACGAGGCTCGAGCCAGTTGCGGCATGCGTTCTTGTGTGAGGAGATTTTTCTGGCGGCGATCGAGTGTACGTTGGGTTAGGGAAGGGGATGCCAATGCACGGTTCTTCCATGCTATGATTCGGAAGAAGCGGCGGTTCTTTCATGTCCGTCGGATACGGGGCGCCTCAATGCTGCATGGATCAGCGATCCTCTTGCTATGGTTTGAGTCTGCGGTGGATTACTTTCGAGGTCTCTTAGCGGGAGGTCCTAGCCGATTTCGAGGCCTCGGTTTTGATTTTATCCGCTTCTGCGGTCACGGTTGAGGGCGATGTGGATTTATGTAGGGGCAGATATGGAGGAATTCTGGCGGGTTGTCTTTCTATTGATGCGAGCGGTGCTCAGGGTCTGATGGGTTCTGCGGTGGGTTCATCGGGCATCTTTGGGATGTGATTTCTCTTGACTTGTTGGCGTTGTTCATGATTACTTTCGGGGTTACTGCTATGCTAGGGGTTTCGGAGCACTCTTTTGGTTCTTCTTAGAAGAAGGACTCTCCGATCTCTTGGGCTGATTTTCGACCAATTGGTTTGTGTAACGTGAGCAATAAGGTTTTAACTAAATTGCTCGTTATCGGTCGACACTGTGTTGCCTCGTATTATTTCTCCATCGTGAGTGGTTTTGTGCTGGTAGGAGCATTCATGATAATGTGTTCTTTGATACGGGAGCTTGTGCATGATCTTGAGTCGTCGTGCAGGGGCGTAGCGTGGTTACGAAGTTGGATATGGCTAAGGCTTATGATCGGATGTCATGGTCCTTTGTTCTCCGGATGTTGAGGTGCTTTGGTTTCTCGAGGCGGTGGATTTCTTTAGTTCGGAGGCTGTTTATGGACCTTGGTTTTACGTGCTCGTTAATGGTGTCGACCACGGGTTTTCGGTCTCGCGGTGGTCTTCGCCGAGGCGATCCAGTATCTCTTGCTTATTCATTATTGCTGCTTGAGTTTCATCTAGAGTGCGGATTGCTTGTACTCTTCGCACCCTCAGTGAGATATTGCTCGTCTGAGTGCGTCTTCCTATCTCCCATTTGAGTTTTGCGGATGATATTGTTCTTTTTGGAATGGGAGTAGGGCTAGCCTCCACGTGACTTATGGGTTTCCTACATCATTATGAGATTCATTTACGGCGGTTGGTTAGCCGATGACGACTTTTATGTTCGAGGTTCGATTCACGCCTCTCGTGAAGCTATTATTCATCTGATCCACGGGGTTCCAGTGAAGGATCCTCCTTTTTCTTATCTTGGATGCCGGTGTTTGTTGAGGCGTCAAGATTGCTTATTTCGATGACACTGCTTGGAGGTCAGTGGCGGATTTACGGTTAGGCGAATCGGTTGCTCTCGTTTGGGGAAAGTTAGTGCTTATTCGGCACGTTCTATCCTCTATGCCTTTGCACTCATTTCATGTCTTGCGTCCACCGATTGGGGTTATCCGGTGATTGGGCGGATATTTACAGCTTCCTATGGGGTGATTGTGGTCTAGGCGCGAGATTCATTGGTGCCATTGGCAGGAGGTGTGTTTTCCTCGGGAGGAGGCGGCACAGGTATTAGGTCATTTCGGGATCTAGGTGAAGCTTTTGAGCTTAAGCTTTGGTGGCGATTCGGGAGCGGCGTTCCTTATGGGCTTCGTATATGAAGTCCAAATATTCTTGCATTGTTCACCCGGCATGGTAGCTTTTCGTTACCAGCTTCGCCCTTATGGGCGTCTTTGCTCCATCAGAGATGATCTTGAGCCTCATGTCTCGATGGTTGGTGGGTGTCGGTGATTGTAGCTTACGGTATGATTGCTTGGATGGGATCACTCCCTTTGTACTTCTATAATTACAGTGCAGCTTCTTACATCTGGGTTTCCTTTTATTAGCGTGGCCTTTGTTTGGGATAGGGGTAAGCTCATGGTTGTCTTACCACGTCGATAGTTGAGCAGATTGTTTTGATTCCGATATCTCTTGGCGTGCTGATGAGCTTCGATGGGATTACTACTGCGATGGGGTTTTCATTTGAGATCGGCTTGGGAGATGGTGCGGTGCGCCGAGACCACGAGATGGAGTATTTTCTATGATTTGGCGCGTCATATTCCTCTCGGTTATCCTTTTTTCTTTGGCGGTTCTTTGCGAGGCTTCCTAGCCATGATGATGCCTTGAGTGGGCCGTGGCTACGTATGGTTTCTCGGTGCTTACGTGGACGAGTGCTTTGAGACTTCTCGGCACTTATTTCTTGAGTGCCCGGGTTAGCTGAGTTTGGGAGTATTTCTATCGTGGAGTAGGGATCCGGCGGATCAGTTTTCTATCACCCCATGCGTTACTTCGCCATTGGCAGAGATGTGCCCCTTCTAGTTCTCATCTTCGGGTTATTTTACCTTGCTACATTCTGTGGCATGTGTGGAAGGCTCGAAATGGGTTCGATTCGATTCTCACTCCTTTTACGTGGACGCGGTTATTTTAGAGTGGTATCGGATGTTAGACTTCTTGGCTCGCTTTTGGCTTGGTAGGCTCGATTCTGAAGTCTTTGGATTCTCGACTTGCGGATGGGTTCTGCGTGATTGATCCCCAAGCGGCCTATTCGAGTTGTTGTTTGGGCCGTGACCGCCTGCAGGTGCGGTCAGGCGGCTGATGATGGGTGTTCGAGGGTAATCATGGGGCTGTCCATTGCGGGGTGTTCTTGAGACCATCGGGGTATGTTTTGGCGGGGTTTGGCTCTTTTCTTGGCCATCATCCAGATACTTTATCGCGGAGCTTACGGCGATGCGGGAGGGTTTGGGTGGCGGTTCAGTTGGGATACTCTGTTGTGGAGGTAGAGTCTGATTCGGCCACTGTGGTTTCCTGGGTCCTCTCGAACAGTTCTGTTCGATGGGATTATGCCTTATCCTTGCGCCGAGTTAGATCAGTAGTGTCCTCTCATTCAGTTGTGGTTCGGCACGTGTATCGGGAGGCGACATCTGCAGCTGACTTCTTAGCCAATTGGGCTTGCACTTCTCGTATCAGCCGTCGATTCCTTTCGGCACGTGACCTGCCCATCGGCTTATCTGGGATTCTTCAGCTTGACGCACAGGAGACTCCTTACATTAGGAGATGACCTTCGCTTCATTCATTGCTCTCGAGACTGCATTATTTATTTTCTTATATTATTCTGTACACGTTCATTTATTTCGGAGGTTTTGGTCTTTGTCCCCCTCCAGTGTATTTCACTTACTTTTTATATATGTGACAGGTAGGGGTCCGGCCTAACCCCCCACCACACTGGTGGCTTCAAAAAAAAAAAAAACCCTAAACCCTAAACCCTAAACCAAAACCAAACCCTAAACCCTAAACCTAAACCCTAAACCCTAAACCCTAAACCCTAAACCCTAAACCCTAAACCCTAAACCCTAAACCCTAAACCCTAAACCCTAAACCCTAAACCCTAAACCCTAAACCCTAAACCCTAAACCCTAAACCCTAAACCCTAAACCTAAACCCTAAACCCTAAACCCTAAACCCTAAACCCTAAACCCTAAACCCTAAACCCTAAACCCTAAACCCTAAACCCTAAACCCTAAACCCTAAACCCTAAACCCTAAACCCTACATGGTTTCGAGATGTCTTTGCAATGGAGCCAGGGAGACGGTTAGACACCTTTTTCTTGAATGCCCTCACGTCAGACAGGTTTGGCTTCACTTTCATCGCTTACTCGGCTTAGCGTATCCCCGCTTTATCTCCCCTTATGCTTTACTTCTTCATTGGAGACGCTGTGCTCCCTCCCAGCAGCATATTCGGGTCCTCCTTCCTTGCTTCATCTTATGGCAAGTTTGGAAGGCCGAATCTTTGTTCGATTGATGCTACATTTTCCGTGCAGGTAGTGTTATTTTTCAGGTGATTTCCGACTTGAAGTTGGCGGTCGCTTCGGTTTCAAGCGTCCCAGCTCGGAGGGGTCATGCGAGCCGGCTCGCGAGATGGTTTACTGGATCATTCGCTCACCTCATAGGCCTGTTACGTCGATTTCTGGTTGAGACCTCCAGGGGCGTGGTCAAGCCGAGTGTGGACGGATGCTCTCGCAGCAACCCGGGATGTCTGCTGCTTGGAGGGATTTTCGAGGATCATCGAGGGCCGGTCCTCGCCGCTTTCGGGATGTTTCTTGGACACCATCCCATCCTATTCGCAGAGCTGACGGCAGTTTATGAGGGCCTTAAAATGGCCGCTGACCTTGGTTATTCTTGTCTGGAGCTAGAATCGGATTCCGCTACGGCTGTTGCTTGGATCACCTCTCAGCATCCGGGCAGATGGGAGTTCACTTACATTCTAGCTAGGATTAGAGCCCTTTGCGACACGCATTCGATCGTCATTCGCCATGTTTTCCGTGAGGCCACTACAGCGGCCGACTTCATGGCCAACTGGGCTTGCTCACACCAGACTCAGCAGCGGTTCCATCACCATAGTGCCCTTCCCCATGGTTTGGCGGGTATTCTTCGGCTTGACGCGCAGGAGACTCCTTACATTAGGAGATGACCTTCGTTTCATTCACTTCCCTCGAGACTGCACCTTTTATCTTCTTATTTTGTTCTGTTCTCGTTCATTTATTTTGGAGGTTTTGGTATTTGTCCCCCTCCAGTGTACTTCTCTTGCTTTTATATATGTGACAGGTAGGGGTCCGGCCTAACCCCCACCACTCGGTGGCTTTAAAAAAAAAACCCTAAACCCTAAACCCTAAACCCTAAACCCTAAACCCTAAACCCTAAACCCTAAACCCTAAACCCTAAACCCTAAACCCTAAACCCGGTCGCCATTTCCAACATGACTAAACTGCTGTCGGATTCACCATCCTCCATAGCTACAAGGTTGCCTAATGCTCACACACGCTAAACCTTTAACAGCCACCATCAGTAGTAGATTAGCAACGACTGTACATTGTCTTGCAGCGGATTCACGTGAGATTGAATGTAAGGATGATAAAGGCTGATTGAATTGAACAATGACGTTTTACAAGTTGCGAATTCAAATTTGGTTGACATAGTTATGTCTCTGCTTGAATTCAATATCAACAATTTAGCTATACTTAAAAAAAAAAAAATAGCTACAAGAAAGGAGTTTTATCTTCATGTTATATTTATTGTCTTATGAAAATGGTAACTTCCTTAGTCGTGAAAGCTTGTTAAGGCTGCTTAAAACCGAGAAAAGTGATGATGGCTGCATGCAAATGTTGAGAATGACTACATGGGTAAGGGAACTTATATGGAAAGTGAAAGCTAAAAAGTCCATTAATAGTCTCATTGCTTCTAGAAGGATAATTTTTATTCATCGGATCGATGTGTTGGTAAGGGCACTTGTGGCGACTTCACATGATTTTTCAAATAGCCTTATAATTATTCAGGTCCATTAATTAATTTTCATTTCAAAAAAAAAAAAAAAAAACCTAAACCCTAAACCCTAAACCCTAAACCCTAAACCCTAAACCCTAAACCCTAAACCCTAAACCCTAAACCCTAAACCCTAAACCCTAAACCCTAAACCCTAAACCCTAAACCCTAAACCCTAAACCCTAAACCAGGTTGCTCGGAGGGAGGCCCAGTATGATGTATCTGGTTCAGCTGATGATCGTGTGGCTTTTTCTGAGGCACGAGCCCGGCTGCAGCATGCGTTACTGTGTGAGGAGATATTTTTACGACAGCAGTCGAGTGTACGTTGGGTTAGGGAGGGGGATGCCAATACCCGGTTCTTCCATGCTATGATTCGGAAGAAGCATCGGTTCTTTCATGTCCATGGGATACAGGACGCATCGTCTGCATGGATTACTGAGCCTACTGCTATGGCTGAGTCTGCGGTGGATTACTTTCAGGGTCTCTTAGCGGGAGGGTCTAGCCAGTTTCAGGCATCGGATTTTGATTTTATTCCTTCTCTGGTCACTATTGAGGACGATGTGGATTTATGTAGGGAGCCTGAGTTGGAGGAGTTACGGCAGGTGGTCTTTTCTATTGACCCTGATAGTGCTCCGGGTCCTGATGGGTTCTGCAGCAGGTTCTACCAGGCGTGCTGGGATGTGATTTCTACCGACTTGTTGATTGCTGTTCATGATTATTTTCGGGGTTCTGCTATGCCTAGGGGATTCCAGAGTACTCTTTTGGTTCTTCTTCCTAAGAAGGACTCTCCAGTCTCTTGGGCTGATTTCCGGCCAATCAGTTTGTGTAACGTGAGCAATAAGGTTCTAACTAAATTACTCGTTATGCGACTGACACCAGTGCTGCCTCGTATTATTTCTCCATCTCAGAGTGGTTTCGTGCCTGGTAGGAGCATTCATGATAATGTGTTGTTGGTTCAGGAGCTTGTGCATGATCTTAGTCGTCGTGCAGGGAGTAGCGTGGTTCTGAAGTTGGATATGGCTAAGGCTTATGATCGGTTGTCATGGTCCTTTGTTCTTCAGATGTTGAGGTGCTTTGGTTTTTCAGAGCAGTGGATTTCTTTAGTTCGGAGGGCTATTTATGGACCTTGGTTCTCTGTGTTAGTTAATGGGGTTAGCCATGGATTTTTTCAGTCTCGCGGTGGTCTTCGCCAGGGTGATCCGCTGTCTCCTAGCTTGTTCATTATTGCTGCAGAGTTTTTATCTAGAGGCCTGGATCGCTTGTACTCTTCGCACCCCTCGTCGAGATATTGCTCGTCTGGTTGTCTTCCTATCTCCCATTTGAGCTTTGCAGATGATATTGTTCTTTTTTGGAATGGGGGTAAGGCTAGCCTCACGCGGCTTATGGGTTTCCTACATCATTATGAAGTCATTTACAGGCATTTGGTTAGCTGAAGAGTAGCTTTTATGTTCGGGGTTCGATTTCTGCCTCACGTAGAGCTATTATTCATACAGTTACGGGGTTCCAGCAAAAGGACCTTCCTTTTTCTTATCTGGGTTGCCCAGTGTTTGTTGGGGGCGTCAAGATTGCTCATTTCGATGATCTGCTTCGGAGGGTCCGAGAGCGGATTTCTGGTTGGGCGAACCGGTTGCTCTCGTTTGGGGGGAAGCTAGTGCTTATTCGGCATGTTCTTTCATCTATGCCTTTGCATTTATTTCATGTCTTGCGTCCACCGATTGGGGTTATCCAGCAGTTGGAGCGGATATTCACACGTTTCTTATGGGGTGATTGTGGACCTAGGCGGAGGATTCATTGGTGCCATTGGCCGGAGGTGTGTTTTCCTCTGGAGGAGGGCGGCCTGGGTATTAGGTCATTTCGGGATCTAGCTGAAGCTTTTGAGCTTAAGCTTTGGTGGCGATTTCGGGAGCAGCGTTCCTTATGGGCTTCATACATGAAGTCCAAATATTGCGGCAATGTTCATCCCGGCATGGTAGGTTTTCGTTACCCAGCTTCTCCTCTCTGGAGGCGTCTTTGCTCCATCCGAGATGTTGCTGAGCCTCATATTCGTTGGTTGGTGGGTGTTGGCGATTGTAGCTTCTGGTATGACTGCTGGATGGGATCACTCCCTCTGTACTTTTATAATTCTGGTGCCGCTTCTTCCGTACCGGTGTCATTTTATTGGCGTGGCACTATTTGGGATAGGGGTAAGCTCCTGGCTGTCTTACCCACGTCAGTAGTTGAGCAGATTGTTTTGATTCCGATTTCTACTGGCGTGCCTGATGAGCTTCAGTGGGATTCTACTACTGATGGTGTTTTTCACTTGCGATCAGCTTGGGAGATGGTGCGGTGCGCCAGGCCACGAGATGGAGTATTTTCTATGATTTGGCAGCGTCACATTCCGTCTCGCTTATCATTTTTTCTTTGGCGGTTGTTGCGAGGCTTTCTAGCCACCGATGACGCCTTGAGTGGGCGCGGCTTCTGTATGGTTTCTCGGTGCTTCTGTGGACAGGCTGCTGAGACTTCTCGGCACTTATTTCTTGAGTGCCCTCGGGTTAGCCAGGTTTGGGAGTATTTCTATCGTGGATTAGGGATCCGGCGGATCAGTTTTCTATCACCCCATGCGTTACTTCGCCATTGGCAGAGATGTGCTCCTTCTCGATCTCATCTTCGGGTTATTTTACCTTGCTTCATTCTGTGGCATGTGTGGAAGGCTCGAAATGGGTTCAGGTTCGATTCTCACTCATTTTCTGTGGATGCGGTTATTTTTCGAGTGGTATCAGACATTCGGCTTGCTGGCTCTGCTTTTGGCTTCAGGCCGTCTCAGTTACGGGGAGTGCTGGATTCTCAGCTTGCGGATGGGTTACACGTGATTGCTCCACCCCGACGGCCTATTCGAGTTGTTGTTTGGACGCGACCGCCTCTTGGTGCGGTCAAGCTGACTGTTGATGGGTGTTCGAGGGGTAATCCTGGGTTGTCCGCTGCAGGGGGTGTTATTCGGGATCATCAGGGTATGTTTTTGGCGGGGTTTGGCTCTTTTCTTGGCCATCTTCCGATCCTTTATGCGGAGCTTCTGGCGGTTTGTGAGGGTTTGGAGCTCGCGGTCCAGCTGGGGTATTCTGTTGTGGAGGTAGAGTCTGATTCGGCCACTGTGGTCTCCTGGGTCCTCTCGGACAGTTCTGTTCGATGGGATTATGCTTTATCCTTGCGTCGAGTTAGATCAGTGGTGGCCTCTCATTCAGTTGTGGTTCGGCACGTGTATCGGGAGGCTACGTCTGCAGCTGATTTTTTAGCCAATTGGGCCTGCACTTCTCGCTCCAGCCGTCGGTTCTTATCAGTCCGTGACCTGCCCATCGGTTTATCTGGCATTATTCATATGGATGCTCATGCGGTTCCGCATATCAGACGATAGATTCTTAGACTACCGTTTGTATATTTCACTTATTCAGGAGGTTTTGGTTCATGTCCCCCTCCCTATGTATTTGGTATCTATTACATGATTTATCATACAGGTAGGGGTCCCGCCTAACCCCCCACCATCTTGGTGGTTTCAAAAAAAAAAAAAAAAAAACCTAAACCCTAAACCCTAAACCCTAAACCCTAAACCCTAAACCCTAAACCCTAAACCCTAAACCCTAAACCCTAAACCCTAAACCCTAAACCCTAAACCCTAAACCCTATGGTTCCAGCTGATGTGCAGCCACGGGCTGCGTCTAGTACCCAGTATGTTGACATTACTGATACTCCCCCCCTAGGGCATGTTGCCGTTAGTGTTGCTGCTCCCAGTGGGGATAGTCCGTCATTGATTCGGCCTGTTACGGAGGATGTCCCCTCCGATGATGGTTCAGATGCAGTCCAGGCTGCTACTCAGTACACGGCGGCTTTCGAGCCTATCGCTGCGGATCCTCACCCAGTTGATGAGGAGATACAGATTGGGGGCACCTGTTCCTATCCAGACTGCGCAGTTCAGGCTGCGGCAGATGATGGTTCAGATGCAGTTCAGGCTGCTACTCATTACACGGCGGTATCTGAGCCAATCGCTGCGGATCCTCACCCGGTTGATGAGGAGATACAGATCGAGGCACTGTTCTGTCGAGCTGCGCGATTCGGTGCGGCAGATGCGATTCAGTCGCTACTCAGTACATGGCAGCTTTCGAGCCTATCGCTACGGATCCTCACGTGGTTGATGAGGAGATACAGATCGGGGGCACCTGTTCTTGTCCAGATTGCGCAATTCAGGCTGCGACAGATGATAGATCAGATGCAGTTCAGTCTGCTACTCAGTTCACGGAGGCTTTTGAGCCTATCGTTGCGGATCCTCACCCGGTTGATGAGGAGATTCAGATCGGGATACTGTTCTGCCCGGCTGCCTGTATTGACTGCTGCGAGTCGAGATCGCGATTCAGTGCTTTGCTCGATACACGGCGATTGCCGAGCCTATCGCTGCGGATCCTTTTCCACCACAAAGTTTCACAGCTGTACCTCGCAGGAGAAGCCGCAGGCGGCGGAACGCATTCCGGCCGTTCCCTACTTGATGATCATTTCCATGTGTTATCATTGTAGTCATTTTATTTCCTTTTTCCATTTATTGCCTTGTACTAGCTTATTTATGTCGGAGGTTTGGTTCTTGTCCCCCTCCGTTGTACTCATCTTGCTTTTTATATATGACAGGTAGGGGTCCCGCCTAACCCCCCACCTCCATGGTGGATTTTAATAAAAAAAACCCTAAACCCTAAACCCTAAACCCTAAACCCTAAACCCTAAACCCTAAACCCTAAACCCTAAACCCTAAACCCTAAACCCTAAACCGAACTCCTTACGTTTCCCCACCACTGGTGGCTTTAAAAAAAAAACCCTAAACCCTAAACCCTAAACCCTAAACCCTAAACCCTAAACCCTAAACCCTAAACCCTAAACCCTAAACCCTAAACCCTAAACCCTAAACCCTAAACCCTAAACCCTAAACCCTAAACCCTAAACCCTAAACCCTAAACCCTAAACCCTAAACCCTAAACCCTAAACCCTAAACCCTAAACCCAAAAAACCTCTCTTACTTTCTCTCTCTTGCAATTTTCTCTCAACTCTTTTGTTTTTTGACTTAAGCTTTAACTCTCGGCCATGGCCTCACCGGAGGCCGGAGAGACACCACCGCCGGCACCACCGCCGGCAATACCACCGGATCCACCGCCGGCTCCTCCTCCTCTTGCCGGCAACCAAACCGTCACCCCCACCATGGTCAACTCCTCCACCACAACTCCATCCAACCACAACTCCATCCCACCCCAAACCGTCACCTCCACCATGGCCAACTCCACTATCACGGCCAACCTTGCCCATCATTCAAGCTTGCTGCAAATCCCCCCCAATACCCAATCATCCTCTCGGTTTTCACCTCCCACAAGCTTGCTGCAAATCCCTTCCAATACCCAAACATCCTCACGGCAACAGCCACCTAACCCCAACCCCAACTCACGGCCTTCCTCCCTCAACAAACCCCCACTTGCCGCGGCATCCTCGAGCACATCCGGCACCATCCCACCCCTACCACCACTTCCCGCAACTCACCCAAGAACCAGCAAACCCGAAGCACCCCCACAACCGAGCCAAACCCACCAACTCACCGAACCCAATCCACGGCTTTCAACTCTCAACGAATCAACTACAGCCGCGGCATCAACGGCCATTTCCGGCTTCACCCCATCACAGCCACCACCTCATGCTGCCTCTAGCTCACGGCAAACTCCCCCCCACACACCAAACCCGCATGTCCAAGATCCTCATCCCATTACTTCCACAATGGCATTCACGGCCAATCAACCCCACCCATCGGCCGGTCCTCCACCCTCTCAACCTCCCATGGCCACGGCAAGTCACCCCACATCCGAAACCATGAATCCCCTCCCTCAAGACACCAACCCGCCATCTACCCATGCCCTCCTAGCCACCCTCCTAGCCGCCGCAAGTAGCTTTCTCCAATGCCCAAGCACCACCGGCCAACCGGCCGTGACTTACCGTCGTCGGCAGCAACGTCCGCCGGCCTCAAAGTTGTCTTCCACAGCCGCGGGTTCTAGAAGCCAGCCGCCACCCTCCTCTAGCAACATAAGAAACATATCCTTTCCCACTCCAAAAAACCCTAACCCTAGTGTTTACCCTAACCCAACTAAACAAACCCAAACCCGAAATGGCCAAGCCCAATCACAAATTCCAGCACACTTACCTCAATCATCCAAACCTATTCACTTAAATCAAGCCCATAAAGATTTTCCAGCCCAAAAACTTAAACCCACTAACTTACCACAATCATCCAAGCCCATTTACTTAAATCAAGCCCAAAAAGAAATTCCAGCCCAACAACTTAAACCCACTACCTTTAGTGAAGCCCAATTCCAAAAACCAGCCCATACCTCCCAAGCCCAAATCCATAAACCCATTACCCTTAACCCGATTTCCACCACCCATGGCCTAAACCCGAAACCTTCCTATGCTTCCATTGTCA
>CM046816.1:31596291-31606560 GCA_025617385.1 Murraya koenigii | reverse complement strand
GTTTGGGTAAAATATCGAGACGGGCACTAAAAGTCCTTGGGTGAATGGAATAAATGTCAGACAAACCCTCAAAAGCTCTTAGAAGCTCAAGCAAGGCGCTGAGGGAACCTGGCCAGCGGTCCTACGGTCAAAGGCGGTCAAGGTCGAGAGCTTCTTGCCAGGCTCGAGGTCGTCGCCTGGTCAGGCTGGTCAGGTCGGGAGCTCGTTGCACGCTCGGAGGTCATCCACCGGTCAGGCTGGTCGAGGTCGAGAGCTCCTTGCACGCTCGGGGTCATCCTTGGTCAAAGGCGGGTCGAGGTCGGGAGGCAGAGCACATCTCTCACCTTTCCATGAGAGATCCACTGAAACCTGTTGGACGAAGACAGAGCCAGGCGGCCAGGCCGGTTATCTCGGAATCATGGCACACCTTTGATGTCGACAAGGGTCCCACGTGGTGGAGAGATGACCTTTGTTGTCGGTGGTCGGCACGTGCCACCAGGTGTCATCATTCCCTAGCACTTGCAGGCATGGTGATCAGCCACGTGAATCGGGTTGAGGGACGATCAGCTCATCCCAGGAATATTCATGCAAACACAGCTGTCGAGAGGGACCCGAGATACCATTAGCGTGGGAGTGGGCGGCTGGAGAGGAAAAAGCGGGAAAAGCAGTATAAAGGAAGCGAAGGAGAGCAGCCGAGGGTTGGCATTTCCAATTCACGAAGGGTTGAAGAATTGAACCTAAGAGGTTGGAACTTGACTCAAGGACACGTAACTTGATACGGGTTCTTCACTTTCAAATTCTCTCATCGATTCTCTCTGAAAACACCATATTTATCCAAAAGGGGCGAAATAATACCCCTTTCATTTTCAGGCCTCCTCAGCTAAGGAGATACTTAAAAGATAAACCAGATTCTTGACTTGGCGTCGGAGGGTTTTCGTAGGAAACGCCTGGCGACCCACGTCCGGTTTTACGTGAGTGCTGGTCAGGAGATCGCTGTACAGAAGAGGCAGTGAGCAGGGACGAAGGGGCAATCCTGCTCGAGCTTATCGCGGCGGAAGGTTCGGATCTATTCATAGCTTGAGCTCTTCTGCGGTCTAGCTTGTTGGAAGGTTCGAAACCTTTGTTGAGGCTGCGGGAAAAGCGCATCAACATCTTTTGGCAGCCGATCTGTGGGGATCGGCACAAAGCTGATTTCCTAATACATTGAAGACACACGAAACACAGCGATGAGGAAGCGGTAGAAGAGGAGTAAGTCTGAAGAATCGATGACTCACGAGAGAAGTGGCCAATGAGGCCCGAGCAGGGAGATCGAGGAAAGGATGGATCGGATGGAAAAGCGGATCGAAGTATGACCTCCCATTACAAGAATTCGGGGAAGGACGGAGAAAAGCATGCAGCGATGTCCGAGGTCAGTCGAGGAATGCTCGTGTTCGGGAAAATCGCGGAGATGAAGCCCAAGACCTCGGGCACAGAATGTTGCGATGAGAGAAGAAACAAACATGGAGGAAGGGGGTCTACGTCAACATTTGCGGGAGGCACTGACCTCTCGTCTCGGAGGAGTTGGAGGGAGAGGTGCAGTGAGTTGGCGCTGAGTGGTGGAAGATCTTGGAGGCAAGAAAGAGTCAAGTGGCGAATAATCTTGGACAATGAATCTCCTCTCTCTCGGAGATTATGGGTGTCACGATCCACGTGACTTTCGCTTCCGGATCTGCAATATTCGGGAAAGAGTGACCCGTTAGTACACGTAGGCGGTTCGATGACATGGCGAGGTGCAAGGTCGTCAGTCGGCCGGAGGTCGCGGGGCCTTCCAGCTCACTCTTGAGGAAGAGGCGAGAGAATGGTACCATGAGACTCCACGGGAAGCATTTTGAGTTTTGAGCAGGATGTGCGGGGAGTTCGCGGAACAATTTGAGTAGCGGTGACCCACGAGGATGACATGATGGGTATGTCGGAGGTGAGGCGAGAAAGAAGGAGAGTCCCTCGGGAGTTTGTCAAAAGATACCATAGATCGGTCCTAGATCTTGGTGCGTTCAACCATCCCGAGCTCTAAGGGGATTAAAAGAGGGTGTTCGGATGGGGAGACCATGGTATAACTGCGGAGTCCTTGATCCGTTCGTATTCGGACAGCGTCTGAACAAGTAAAGCTGGACATGGTAATTGAAGAAGAAAAGGTGCATGGCGAGGAATGAACAAGTCACTTGGAGCAAGAAGGAAGGAGAAGGAGTCTGCCTAGGGGACCACGAGGCTCAAGGCGACGAGGGCCAGGCGACCACTGTACAGCCCGTGTCGAGAGGTTCCCCACGCGGATGGTCCCCGACCACCTCACGAGGTCTCAGGTAGGGATCACGAGAGAATCTGAGGCGTCATGATGGCCACGTACCCATGACCCGACCACTAAGTAGACTGAAGTGAGTCCATGCGGGGGTGATCGTGCATTGCCACCCAGCGAGAAGCTTCCAGGGGATAGGGCAATACAAGTAGTGGAGCAGGCCACTACTACAGACGGTATCTGAAGTTGAAGGTATCTCTTGAAGAGATACTTCAAGTGGGCGAGGCGTGGTGCTTGAGCCCTCAGCCATGGAGATGACCACGCCCGGCCCGGAGGCGGAGCGAGGCGATTCTGCCGTTTCCATGGAGACCATGGTCACACCGCATCACGGTCTTGGTGATTTGAAAAACCAGGTAGAAGATTTAGTTAGAAATCGATACGGATGAGTTTATAGAAGGAGGGCACCGGTGGTTGAACAACGGTGAGGAAGGTGACCGGGGCCTATGAAATAGATCTGGAACCACCATCCACGAGAGTAATTTCGGGTGGGCCAGCGATGGTAGGAAGTTCTACGAGGGCCGGAAAAACTATTGCGAGATATCTGCATTGCCGTGAGAAGTCCTGTTCACTTGCTCCTGCGGCCAAGAAGGCCAAGGTTCGGCGGTGCCAATCATGTGGACGAGATGAAGATGAGGAGGGGTCTTTGTACCCCACGAAGATGCCACAGTGGTTAAAGCCAATGTAGCGAATAAGGAAGTTGACCAGAATCTTGGTTGATTCGGGAGCTCGGTAGATATTCTTTTAAATCCACACTCGAGGATTTAGGAATAGCGGTAGCGAGCCTCGAGCATCTGAGCACTTCCTTGAAGGGGTTCGGGGAGGAAAGCTAATACCTCTAGGAATCATCAAGTTGGCGGTAACCATGGGCTCGAAGCCTTTCGAGAAGAACATGATCTTTGGATTTCGTGGTGGTAGATGAAACCCGACCCATACCGAGGCGATTCTTGGGAGGCCATTTATGAGGATCGACCAATGCGTGGTGTCCACCATTACCTAGCCCTAAAGTGTCGAGTAAATGGGGCTATAGGGGTCGTGAAAGGCGACCAAAGGGTGGCGGAGGCTGCTATCTTGTGTAGCCAAAGAAACTATCTGATTACCTCGCTGAGACACGAGGCGGAATCGAGAGCGGAGGCAAGAGCCGGTGGAGAAGTTGGAGGAGCTCGAGGTGAGAGCAGATGACCCAGGAAGAAAGTCAGAGATCGGCTCGGGCACTTAGCGAGCCGTTGAAGGAAAAGTTGGTGGAATGTCTGCGAGCACCGCGAGATGTGTTCGCATGGACGCATGATGATATGCGGGATCGACCCGAGTGGGCGTGTCCGCGGTGGCGATGCGGAGAGATGCTAAGCCGGTAAAGCGAGAAGAGGAGGTGCGTGAACCGGGAGAGATCTGAAGCCATCAATTGCGAGGTTGAAAAGCTGCTGAAGCGGGATTCATCTGGGAGGTGTCCTACCCAGAATGGATCTCGAGATGTGGTCTTCGGTGAAGAAAGCAAATGGGAAATGGAGAATGTGTGTTGATTTCCACAGATTTGAACAAGGCTGCCTAGAAAGATAGCTTTCCACTACCAAAGATAGACCAGTTGGTGGACTCTGCGGCGGGACACGGGTTGCTTAGCTTCGTGGATGCATTCTCGAGGATATAACCAAATTCCATGCACCAATCGGACGAGGGTGTCTGACTTTCATCACCGATCGAGATTTGTCTTGCTACTGAGGTCATGCCTTTCGGCCTAAAGAATGCAGAGGCAGCGTGTCGGAGGCTAGTGAATAAGGTTTTCAAGCCATTGATCGGTCGGGACTATGGAGGTATATGTAGATGACATGATCACCGAGTCTAGAGGCGGAGGAGCATGTAAAGCATCTAGAGGAGACCTTCGCACTCTGAGGAAGTCTAGAATGAAGTTAAACCCAGAAAAATGTGCTTTTGGAGTGAGTTCGGGAAAATTCCTAGGCTTCATGGTGAGTCACGGGGATCGAGGCCAATCAGGAGAAGATCGAGGCGGTGATAGAAATGAGGTCCCTCGTAACCTCGAGGAGATCTGAGTCGGCCGTGCAGCTAGCGTCCCTCAGCGGGTTCGTATCTCGAGCCACGGATAAATCTAGAGTCTTCTTCAGGAAATGAAGAAGGGCGGGAAGGCGAAATGGGCCTTAGAATGCGAGGAGGCGTTCAGCGGTGAAAGAGTATTTGCTTAAAAGCTCAGATTCTTGTCAACACCTCGAGCGGGAGAGTCTTGTTTACATACTTGGCTGTATCCCGATGGGCAACAAGCTCGATTACGGTAAGGGAGGAATCGAGATCTGATACCACTGTTTATTACCGAGCGAGGCGTTGCTAGAAGCGAAGCTTCGGTATCGACCATGGAGAAGTGGGCTCTAGCCACAGTCGCGGCGACGGCGAGGCCTTATTTTCAAGCACATTCGGTGGTGGTGCTTGACTAACCGACCCCTCGAGGCAAACTACTACACAAGCACGAGACCTCACGGAAGGTTGGTTAAATGGTCGGTGGAGTTAAGCGAGTTTGACGCTAATTACCGACCCGAGCGACCATAAAAGCACGATCTTTAGCCGAGCTTAGTGGTCGAGGTGCAGCGAGGGTAAAGAGGCGGAGGCGAACCCTCGTCAAGCTCCAGGGCTTGACCAAAACATGGGTAGTCACGGTAGATGGATCATGTGGAAGTCGGGGAGGCGGGAGGCGGGGGTGGTGCTCGAAGGTCGGAGGGGCGGAGATGCTGTCTGTTGTGAGATTAGAGTTGAAGTCACCGACAATCGGGTAGAGTATGAAGGCTGTAATAAGCGGGCTTGAAGCTCGCCTCGGTAGTAAAGCGGAGGAAATAAAGCTTGAGCGGACTCACGGTTGGTAACTAATCACCTCGGCGAGAGCTTTCGAGGCAAGGGAGAAGATGGATGCCTACCTTGAGAAGGTAAGGCGGTAATGAAAAATTTCAGGTGTCGAGGTGGAGCGGATCCAGGGGAAGAATTTTCGGCGGATATGATAGCTCGCATGGCGGCCACCTCGGACCCCGAGTTTCAAAGTCTATCCCTCTCGAAGTCAAAACACGCTCGAGTATCGAGCGGGAGGACAGGTGATGAACTAACAGCGAGCAACACTGGATGCGGTAGATCATCTCTACCTCGAGGAAGGGACGGTGCCGGTGATAAGAAGCGAGCAAGGAAATTGAGGTGCAAAGCGGCCGGTACACTCTCGTCGATGGGGTCTTATATGAGGCGGAGTACACTCTCCCGCTTGCTGCGGTGTTTAGACCAGAGGAGGCTGATTCGATCCTCAAGAGATACGCGAGAGTCTGTGGAAATCATTCCGGTTCGAGGTCCTTGGCTTTCGAGGCCTTGAGGCAAGGGTATTTTGGCCCGCGTGCACGAGATGCTCGGGAGAAGGCGAAGGCTGCAAGGCTGCGGAGCTTTGCTAACCACTGACTCGACCTCAGGAGAACACTACGGCGATGGATTCGCCATGGCCATTGCTTTCGATGGGGAATAGATTTGATTGGGCCGCTGCTAGAAAGGAGAGCATCAGCCACCCATGCTATAGTCGCGATTGATTATTTCACCGAATGGGTCGAAGTGGGAGCCTTGAGCGACATCGCGGAAGGTAAAACCACGATTTCATTTGGAAGAATGTGATTTGCGGTATAGGATTCCTCAGTACATTGAGTCACTCAGATAATGGGAGGCGGTTTGATAATGGCAAGTTCGGAGACTTACAGTCGAACACAGGGATAGAGTTGAAGTTTTGCTCTCCCTCGCTTACGAGGCCAATGGGCAAGTAGAGGCCATGAATAAAACTATAAAGCGCCTCTTGAAGACAAAGTTGGGCGAGCAAAGGGGCTTGGGTGGATGAGTTGCATGGTGTCTTGTGGGCTCTGAGAACCACGCTACAAGCGACCCTTGGAGAGACCCAGTTCTCCTTGGCATTTGGACCTGAGCGGTGGTTCCATTGAGATAGGAATGGGGACACCGGACGAGAGCACTTGACGAGGAAGCAAAACAGCGAGCGGATGTGTGCGGGCTGGACTTCTTTGGAAGAAAAGAGAAAGGATAGGCTGCGAGATCTCGGAATATCAACAAAGAGTGGCTCGTTATTACAATCGAAAGGTACACGTTCATGGATTCGAGTGGGTGATTGGGTATTGAGGAAAGTCAACGAGCACGAAAGACCCGAGACAAGGTGTACTTGGACCAAGTAGGAAGGTCCATATCGAGTCACTCGACTAGCGGGACCGGGAGCATCTGGGTTGGCTCGTCAGGATGGACCGAGAGGTCGAGAGGCCATGGAGCAGCATGACTCACGAGGAAGTATTTTCAATAGGTTTTCTTGTATTGAAATGCTAATGTAAATATTTCATCCGAGATGGGATATGTAAAAGTACAAATGTATGTAAAAATAAGTATAGCATTTATAATGTAAGTTCAAAATGAAGACTGAATGGAATAAAGGCTCGGAAGAAGAACTCCTCGGCATGAAGTCCCGAGCCTAACTCATTAGGCGGGACGGTTGCCAGCTTCGGGTTGTTGAAAACCGAGGCGGGAGTGTCATCGAAGACCTCGAGTCAATTAAAGGCTCGGCGGAAGAAGAACTCCTCGGCGTGAAGTCCCAAGCCTAACTCATTAGGCGGGACGGTGCTCAGCTTCGGGTTGTTGAAAACCGAGGCGGAGTCTCGTCGGAAGACCTCGGGTCGATTAAAGGCTCGAGCGGAAGAAGAGCTCCTCGTCATGAAGTCCGAGCCTAACTCATTAGGCGGAGACGGTGCCAGCTCGGGTTATTTGAAAACCGAGGCGGGGAGTCTCATCAGAAGACCTCGAGTCAATTAAAGGCTCGGCGGAAGAAGAGCTCCTCGGCATGAAGTCCCAAGCCTAACTCATTAGGCGGGGACGGTGCCAAGCTCGGGTTGTTGAAAACCGAGGCGGGAGTATCATCGAAGCTCGGGTCGATTAAAGGCTCGAGGAGAAGAAGAGCTCCTATGCATGAAGTCCCAAGCCTAACTCATTAGGCGGGACGGTGCCAAGCTTCGGGTTATTCGAAAACCGAGGCGGGAGTGTCATCGAAGCTCGGGTCGATTAAAAGGCTCGAGGAAGAAGAACTCTTATGCATGAAGTCCCAAGCCTAACTCATTAGGCGGGGACGGTGCTAGCTTCGGGTCGTTTGAAGACCGAGGCGGGAGTAATATGAGAAGAAGTTGAGGTCGATTCTGAGGCCGTGGGAGTTCGAAGGAACCCCTTGTCCAAAAGTCCCTAGGCACTAAATTCTTGGCGGGGCGTTGTCTATAAGAGCAAACTGCAGGCTCGAAGCAAGTCGAATGAGCTCATAAAATAGACATAAGGCTTTTTAGCCTAAGTCGAACAAAACTCTACCATGCATTCGTAAATAAAAATAGAATGTACAACGACTTAGAAAATTTTTACTCGTGAGCACATTCGATGTAGAAGACAAGAATGTGTGTACACTAGCTGATCGATAGAATTGTTCAAAACATGTATATCTTTATTTCATGTGAGAAGATTACATAAGTAAAAAAAAAAAAAAAAAAAAAAAAAACAACAACGAGCGAGACAATGAAAGCAGACGCGAGTAGAGAAACTAAAAATAAAATTCACAATGCGGATAAATGACACGGAATGCGAAATGCTGCGGAGCTGGAGGGACTCCCTCGTTCTGAAGTCTGGCGTGCCCAGCTCTCCCAGCGAAGAAGAATTTGCTCTTCCGGTTGCCTGGGAGGTAGGGAGATCGGTGATGGGCTTCTACCCTTGAGTTGGAGGTAAGATAATACCAACCAGGCATCGCTTTGAGGCTACACTTAGGTCGGTAGAGGTGTCGATTTCCCTACCGAGGGCTCATCCGGATCGCGGCGTTTCCGCAAGCGAAGAGCCGGAAAGGACTCTCCACCCATTCGGGTTCGAGTTGCCCGAGGGCGGGCGAAACCAGACAAAACCGGCCAAAATAAAGTTGGAGGCGGCTAACCCCATCTGAAGCACTCGAATAGAAGGTTGTAAACCCGTGGGAGACGGTGGGATTTCACCCTGCACAGCGACCTCAGAATTACTGCTATCGGAGATGTGGTAGGTTTCACTAAGTGCTATTCGACTCAGATTGAGTGGTTTGACATTCTAAGTAGTCAATGGGGTATTCCCAGCTCGGACCTCTGGTGGCCGCTTACCTCACGATGTGGGTGGGTCTCGGTAGCGGGTAATCCCTCTCGGGACTAGAATCCCTCACGGGGATTATACTCGGAGGCGTGCCTCAGCTAGAAGAGGAAGAGTCCTCAGGTGACATCCTACAGGGGTTCTTTGGGGATCGACATTTTAAGGGTATGGACTAACAAGATGCTGAGAGGAAGAAGCAGTGGTGAAATGGAAAATTGAGTGGTACACGGACACTGAAAGGAAGTGTGGGTGGCCGGAAGCCGCAGCGAGAAAGAAGAAGGCCGATAAGCGAGGGAGGCGGATGAATTTTGAATTCGAATGAAAAGTAAGCAAATAGAGGAATAGTGAAGAAGTTGGGGATTTTTAAAGAGGAAGGCAGCGTCCTTTCGAGTGGCGGCGTGCGTTCGAGGGACCACGACCTTTTAGGTCGCGTCCTTCGAATTTCAAATCTGTGGTGGGATCGACCACGTGTCCGTCTTAAATGAGAAATGATTCAAGTGGCGGAGCGGTGGGAAGCAGGGGAAGAGTAAAGGCAGCGAGTTGGTCCATCATTCTTGAGTTTCGGTCTTATCTACGCTTCGCTCAAAGACTAAGCTGGGGGCTGGTGTTTGGGTAAAATATCAGACGGGCCCTCGAAGCCACTTCAGGGTGAATGGAATAAATATCGAGACAAACCCCTCGAAGCCCTTGAGGCTCGAGCGAGGCATCAGGGGAACTGGCAAGCGGTCCTTACGGTCAAGGTGGTCAAGGTCGAGAAGCTTCTGGCTCGGGGTCATCCTTCGGTCGAAGGCGGTCGAGGTCGAGAGCTCAGTGCACGCTCGAGGTCATCCCTCGGTCAGGTGGTTGGGTCGAGGCTCCTTGCACTCGAGGTCATCCACCGGTCAGAAGTGGTCGAGGTCGAGGCTCCTTGCACTGTCGAGGTCATCCCTCGGTCAGGCTGGTCGAGGGTCGAGGCAGAAGCACATCTCTCCTGCTTCATGAGGATCCACGAGCCACGGTGGACGAAGACTGAGCCGAGGCGACCCAGACTGTTATCTGAGAATCATGGCACGCACTTTTGATGTCAGACAAGGGTCCAGCGTGGTGGAGAGATGACCGCTGTTGTTGGCCGGTCGTGCGATGCCTAAGGTGTCATCATTCCATAACTTGCTGCAGACATGGTGATCGGCCACGTGAATCGGGTTGAGGGACGATCGCTCATCCCGAGGAATATTCAGCTAAACACAGGTCGTCGAGAGGGACCCGAGATACCATTAGCGTGGGGTGGGCGATGCGGAGAGGAAAAGAGCGGGAAAAAGCAGTATAAAGGAAGCGAAGGAGAGCAGCGCGGGGTTGGCATTTACAATTCACAAAGGGGTTGAAAGAATTGAGCCAAAGAGGGTTGGAACTTGACTCGAAAAGGACACCGTAACTTGATCACGAGGTTCTTCTTTCAAATTCTCTCATCGATTCTCTACGAAAGCATCGTATTTATCCAAAAAGGGGCGAAATAATACCCTTTCATTTTCAGGCCTCCTCACTAAGGAGATACCGAAAAGATAGCCAGATTCTTTGACTTAGGCGTCGGAGGGTTTTCGTCGGAAGCCTCGGCGACCCCCGACCCGGTTTTACGTAGTCTGGTCAGGAGATCGGCTGTTACGAAGAAGGCGGTGGAGCAGGGATGGAAGGGGCAATCTTACGCTTGCTCGAAGCATCGCTGAAGGCGAAGTTTCGAGACTATTCACGCTCGAGCTCTTGCCGTGCCGATCTGTTGGAAGGATTCGAGCCGCTGTTGAGGCTGCAGGAAAAGTTGCATCAACATATAT
>CM046816.1:31536710-31585023 GCA_025617385.1 Murraya koenigii | reverse complement strand
AACTTCTTTCCCATATACCAGGGGAAACTTTTTTCCTTTCATAGCAAAAGAATTAATTGAATAGCCCTGATGGTTTATACAGATAGTTAGAATGCTTATAGAAATTTTGGATACATATAATGTTTGCAAATTGCGAATACTAGAATCTGTGATTCATACCGATAATGTAGTTCCATTTCCAAGAACAACTTTATCAACAAATAGGCGATCTGTGGTGCTGGCTGCTACAGACATCAACCATGGAGCTACACTGTATACGAAGCCTAGATTAGAACCACTGTTTCCAGCTGAATTAAAGGTCAGTATTCCTTTTGCCATAGCGTGAAAAGCTCCGATTCCAATGGGATCCTTAATTAAGTCGAATGGAAGAGTTCCGCCTAATGATATTGTTATAATGTCAACACCATCAGCAATAGCATCGTCAAATGCAGCCAATATGTCTGCTGATGCACACCCTGAAGGATTACAGGCTTTATAAGCAGCAATTCTTGCAGATGGAACCCCCCCTCTTGCAGTGCCTTGTCCCACTCCAAAAAAACTAACATCGTTTACTTCATTTCCCGCAGCTGTAGAGGCAGTGTGAGTTCCATGACCATCTTTATCCCTAGCAGTACTCTGTTGTGTAATACCGAGCTCCAATTAATTTGCTGCAATAACATCATCATTATATGACAGCAGTAAAATCTCAACCTTCTGTGGCTTTAACTTATTAACAGTCAAGGTTACCCAAAAGACGACTTATATCTGCTAAGCTTCAGAAGCTCGTAAACTAGAGAAAAGCATTACTTGTTGCAAGTGAAATTTTCGCCTCCGTTACAAGCACCTTTCCACTTCTTTGGAGCAGGACCAAAGCCTTTATCACTGAAACTCTCTGATTCAGGCCAGATTCCACTGTCTATGACACCTATAATAATATTACTCTCAACACTCTGTTTTCGAGTAATAGATTGATTTAAACCCATGAAATCCCAAGATCTTGTTGTATGGAATTGTAGAGTTATACTTGGAAAAACAGAAACCACTTCTTCCATGCCTGCATATCACAGTTAGAAAATTTAAGCTGTAATTCAAAACACAATCAAAATGTTTTCTGAAGTCAACTAACAGAAAAAAGGTACTGGAGGTATATACTAGCCAGTTTTTGCCGCTCATGATCAGTGAGCTTGGCTGCAAATCCATTGAAACTCCTTCGGTAACTTCTTACCAATACGTCTCCTACAGATCTGCACTTTGCATAAACGTGGGGAGAGAGGGTTACGCTCAAGAGAATATAAACAAATATTTGACCGAATTTATAGGAATACAACCTGCCCTCAACAACATCTTGTAGAATTCTTTGATGGTGTGACGACGTTACATATTCCCCCTTGGGAAGTGACCCAATATAAACAATATACACCTGCTATGACAAATGAAAGCGCGCATGTAGTCTATAGAATTAAAGCTTGCTTGTAAACTGCTCATTTCAATGCTCAACTTATGGTAGTAACTCAACGAGTATGTTCACTCATAATTGGAAATAGAAAATAGAGAAAAACTAGTAGCTAAAAACAAAGTTAATTAATTAATACTTGCCTTTCTACCGTCGTAAGTTGCAGCCCACAAAGAGGTCGTGTTGAAGAAAATGATGAAGGACAAGCATTGTAAGAGAAGGAGTCCATTAATCTTAGCTATCGTTGTATGCTTCATGTTGAAGCGAAACCAATTCTATTTATATTGTGAGTTGTATGATTGAGGATAATCTAGACTACGATCTCATATTTAATAAACTTCCATATATTCATTTTCCCTTGATATAGAATGCATCTTGCAGTTTACAGGTAAACGGCTGTTGCAACGATCACCTATTTATGTATCTTTTATTGGATGAACTTCCTATATAATCTTTCTGATAGAGATTTCATATTCAGAAATAGGGGCAATCATGTGTAATTAGAAACTAATCATGATTATTGCAAATTAGGAAGCACCAAGATCAGAATTCAGAATATGTACCAATACAATGAACTGGAGATTTTAAATTAAATGCTGGTTGTAGAGTTTCTTTTCTGTTTGCATGCACTTAAGGAACTAATGTCTTTTAAAGAAGTTTTTTCATGCATTTTCCATTTATCCTAAAAGAATTCCAGAATACTTTAAATCCTGTTCTGACTATTTAAGTTTGACATGTGTGACAAGGAAATTGAGTTGTTTTTAGGCAATAACTCAAGAAAAAATAAATAAATAAATAAAAGAAAAGAAAAGAAACAACAAAAACATCATGTTGTGCATTTCTCGGTCCAAGCAGCCTGATGGCACCAGCTCTATGAGCTTCTTGTTGTAATCCCCACAAGGTAAAACATAATACAATCTTACCTTTCACTAATTTATTATCTAAACATCTCTCCGTGCAACCCCTGAAATCCAAGACTTGAGTTAAAACTCTCTTCACATGAATAAATTTTATAAGTAAACATTAGTATAGGCTGCAGAATTTACTGGCCATGGAATTCATCATATTGACTTGTAACATCTTTTCCATATGCAATGGTGAATTTTGATCCTGGCAGTTCGAAAGAATTAACTGATACGTGTAGACACAATTAGGAGCAACAAAACTTTCATGAAAAATGATAAAACTTTCCATTCCCTAGAACAACTTTGGCAATAATTTGGCGGTCAGCGTAACTTGCTCCCAAAGTTAGAACACATGGATGTTCGATCGCTGTTTCCTGCACGATGAACAGTTGGTATACCTCTCTCCCTGGCACATAATGCACCAATTGCGACAACATCATGCGTCAAATCAACCTCACAAGACAGTAATAATTCATAGAACCATCCAAGATCAAATAACAATTAGGGGCTAAAACCTATGAGTTGTCACCCAGAACAACTCCGTTGTTTCACGTGCTACAATCATTTATTTTTGTGACAACTCAAGGGTTGCAGTGTAACATAGCATGACCCATATTAGGGAACTACAGATATTTAAAGTTGTTAGAAAGAACATTTTCCTTGAAAATCTCCACAAATGTAAAGGAAAGATTTATTCTTTTACTTTTTCCTTTTTCCAAAACGAAATTTGATGGGTTCAATTAATATAGAAAGAAAGGGAGATTATTAAGGTGCAGATTCAAGAATTTATAATAACTGATGTATTTGAAATTTGAAATCATTAACAGGAATGGACTAATTAAAATTCATCACACAAATTGATTTTGTTAATCAAGGAAGTTGTCCCTTTCATTTTATTGGTATCTGCAATTTTTTCCCTTTACAGCATAAAAATCATTCATCAAAATGAGGGGCCTCGTGGTCAGGACCCTTGTTTGTGTACAGAACAATTGGACTTCTCGCATTATAAGTGCCATCAGACCATACCAATGATGCAGATACCATAGAATTTTCTTTCAATCCAACCCGGAAACTGTTACAACAAAAGATTGCTTCTCCTTCAAGGATTTAAAGGAAAGATCACTAGGCTCCACATTAATCTTGATCCTGGAATCAACAGTAACTTTTGCCTTGTATTTGGAGTTACCTTGGCCAACATTGGTGACTGTTCTTGAAAAGTTGACAGTAAAAGGCTTGTTTTCCTGGACACGAGCTGCCCTCCTGGACACGAGCTGCCATAGAAGGGTAGTTAAGATCTTTATGAGTTCCTTCACTGGGACAAGTACTACTGCCTTTTGTTATGGCTTGCAATTTTCTTGTATCATAACCCAAACTACAGAGAAATTTAACATAATCATCTGCAAAAACTTCATAAACAAACCAGGACTTGTAGCTTTTACCGGATCAATATGCCCCGCTCCAAATGCAAATTCACCACCTGGGTTGCTAGTATCATTGATGGACCAAGGTGTAAACATTAGGTTAAAAGGATTAACAAGGCAAGTAGAGAAATATTTCCAAGGAGCTACATGGAGTTAATGAAGAGAGTTAGAGGAGATTACCTCATCAGAGCAGATTTAATTGATGACAGAGACCAATCAGGGTGAAAACTTTTTACATAAGCTGCAGCACCAGTAACATGGGAGCAAGCAACGGAGATTCCGCTCAATAAATTGTACTTAACAGATCTCTTATCTCCAGGAAGAAGTGATGGCTCCACTGCAGGTGAATATCCCGCCAAAATTTCTACCCCAGGTGCACTGATGTCAGGCTGTTAATATAATAAAAAAAAAAAAATGTGTTACAGAAGCATTTGTGCCCTAAGGAAAGAAAAAAATGTGTTACAGAAGCATTTGTGCCCAAAGGAGAGGAAGAGACAACAAGACAAAGACCTTGACAATGTCCGGTATGATAGTGCTAGGACCACGAGAAGAGAAGTTAGGAACTCCAGGAGCGCCAGAAACATTTGCAGCCTCACTTTTCGATATATATGCTTGAGGATTTCTGTAGAACAAATCTGCTGCTTGTATTAGGCATATCTAGAAACTACATTTCTTGTAAAAGAAGTTAAATGGATGCTTACTTTGTGGAATTCATGTAGGCCTTGACCTTGTCTCCTTCATTGTTTCTCAAACCATATGCAGCAAATGGAAGTGGCTTAGAGATAAAAGTGATGGATAATGGTGACACAGATCCCACTGCTCCAGCTCGGAAAGCTTCTGCGTGTCCCCCTTCTCGATCACATACCACAATCTTCCCCTTTGCTGAGTTTTCATCTAAGCAGAAAAGATCACAATTCCTATAATGCAAAAAGGAAAAAGGAAATCAATAAATAGTTCTCGCTGTTAATTTTATGCCTTAAAAGATTCAACATTAAAGTTAAGAATCAGTTTAAAGCAATATTTACCTTGCAGCAATTTCGGGACAGCATTTTTGTTTAATTTTCCATATACCAGAGGTACGTTTGTTTCGAAACTATTAATTGAGTCACTCTGAGAATGAAGGATAATCAGGATGCAAAGAAGAATCGATTTAGTGATATTAATATTGAAAATTGACCGTATTATAAAGCGAAAGGTTAGAAATAAAGAATCAGATCAGCACTTACAACAAAGGTGGTTTTATCTCCCAGAATAACCTTGTTAATGAACTTACGGTCAATACTGCTAGCTGCTACAGTGTATATCCATGGTGCAACACTCGCTACTGATGTTGGAAATGGACCAAAATTTCCTGCAGCCTGATTAGTCATTATGCCTTTTTCATTGCATGGTATGCACCAATAGCAACACCATCATGACTTTAAGTCTGTTGCATTTGCATGTGTCAACGAAATTGAAATCATATCAACTCCGTCAGCAATAGCATCATCAAAGGCAGCCAAAATTATGTCTTCAGGACAAAGCCATGGATCCAGTATAGCAGACCTTGTATGCAGCAATTCTAGCAGAGGGAACCCCCCCTCTTACATTTCCTTTGGCAAGTCCAAAAGAGTCCACCCCTCCTACTTTCTTCCCAGCAGCTATTGAAGCAATGTTGGTTCCATGACCAGAAAAACTGTCGCTCACAGAATTATCCTTCGCTTTTGTGGGGTAATATCAAGCTCCAATAATTTTTCTGTGGATCCATGTACAAATCATTCTCAATTTGAGAAAGTGTAGAAAATATTAAATGGCAAGGATTGGTGTATATGAATGGTCTATGATTTATGTGAGCAGTCTATATGGCAAAAATTAAAAATACATAAAAGGAAGAAATTACTTGTTGCATGTGAAATTTTTGCCTCCTTCACAAACACCCTTCCATTTCTTTGGGGAGCACTGAGGCCCTCATCATTAAAACTCTCTAATTCAGGCCATATTCCACTATCAAGAACACTGATTACAACGTCACTTTCAACTGAAGAATTTCTTTTAACAGTCTCTGCAAAACCCATGAAGTCCCATGATCTAGTCGTCTGAAGTTGAAGCATTTTTCTTGGAAAAACTGACACTACTCCATCCATGCCTGCAAATCATGTCAAAGCATATTGTAAATAGCTTACCAATAGAATCTATTCAAACATTTATGCAGCTAAAGGTTGCTCCTTGACTTACCAGCAATCTTTGGTTGCTCTAGATCAGTGAGCTTCTCTGCGAATCCATTAAAACTCCTATTGTAACCTCTAACCAAGATGTCATTCAAAGAACTGGAGATAAAACGTGAAAGATAAAGAATTTAGTGAACTGGAAATAAATAAAACCACGTGATCATAAAATTAGCTTGAGGATTCGAAGACATTACCTGCTCTCAACAACTTCTTGTAAAATGCTAAGATGATGAGACGTAGGTGAATAATCCCTTTCTGGAAGTGAACCCATGTAAACAATATAGACCTGCATCAACACTTTCAGCATCATTCACATATTGCAAGCTATATTATAAGGATAAATATCATCAAAATGAGAACGAGCGGTATATCTTGCCTCTCTTTTTTCATTAGAGGCTCCACACAGTATGCTCATGGATCCTATGAGGATCACCAGAAGAATATAGCAACACAAAAGAGAATTGAGTTTAGCCATTTACTAATTGTTATGAAGTAGAGAGGTGAAATGAAATATATATATATATATATATACACAAATAATTTACAGTGATTAAAGTCTCCAATGAATAGACAGATATGTTTTATCCCTTGGGCATTAATTCTGCAATAGAGGAAATACTGCTTATAGGCCAATATTAATGCAACCATTTACATCCTGTATCAATGAATTAACTACCATGATAAGAAATACTATTTGAGTAAAAACTTCAATTTTCATATATGAAATTTTCGTTGTGGTATCATAAAAGCTTTTGGTTTACTTGATAATAGAAAAGGAGATAAACTCTTTCCATCTCAGCAACTTATCTAGGAATAGGTCATTGAGGGTAATCAAATTTCAACTCTTCTCTTTTGTTAGGAAGGAGATACAAATATATTTCATTTTCATTAATAATGTGATAATTCCAAAAATCAATTATATCAGTGAACCTAACGCGAAAATAAAATGTGTTTCTAAGCATTCACTATGGCAAAAAGGACATGGCATAGATTGTAAAATTCTAAAGAATCTCGGTATGCAGTTTTCCCAAGTCATTCTTTTACCCTACATTGGCTCTATATCATTATAGTGTTACTTTAAATGAAAGCCGATGAACATGAATACAAGCAAATTACTATGAAAACTGATGAAAATGAATGTAAGCAAACAAACTTGTGAGTTGTTCTCCTTAGTACGTGTTCTTTGCTTTTTAATAATTTTGCAGAACCTTGTTTGATGATTAGAGGTTCATAGTTTGATTTTTATTCCAGTAAATTGATGTGAAGTTCCCAGATTTCTTGTGCAAAATTATTGTTAGCTCACACATGTACTTTCATGTAGGTTAGGATTAGAGAAGCAGCTTTGTTTTCCAGCATAGGTATATAACATCTCAAAAATAGATGAATGGAGCATTGCTTTCGGTGCACTAGGTCACTGGCAGAACCCACAAAGCCTGAATTCCAAAGTAGACAGGCGATCCAGAATTGCAAATGAAGCAATCACCATTTTTGCACCGTGCAAAATTGTTAAATTATGTCAGATCTTATTATATTTTGCTATCAAGCATGATCATTCAGGAGTCAAAACCCTGGTTTGTGTACGCAACAATTGGACTTCTTACATTATGAGTTCCATCAGACCAGAGTAGTGATTCTGAAACTGTGTGATTTGCCTGTAATATAGCTCCCTCAACGGTCACAACAAAAGATTTCTTCTCATTCAAGGATTCAAAGGATAGGGCATCAGGGGTCTCATTGATCTTAACGTCAACTGAAGTAGTTTTCACTTCTGCTTTGTAAGTGGTGTTAGCTACGCCAACATTTGTAACAGTTCTAAGGAAATTGATACTAAAAGGATTATGTACTTTAACTTGAGCAGCCATCGATGGGAGATTAAGATCTTTGGTTGTTACGCTAGTGCCTTCTGGACAACTACTATTGTCTCCTGAAATAAGTCTGATATTTTTACACTGTAACCCATGCCACAAAGCATTTTAATGTAGTCGTCTTCAAGAATTTCATACACTAAACCAGGATTTGTTGCTTTCACAGGATCAATATGCCCAGATCCATAATCAAATTCACAGCCACGATTTATGGTGCCATTCATTGGCAAAGCTATAAACTCAAAGAAAGAAAAATGAATCAGGCATAGAAGAAGACACTATTAAAAGATTTTGAAGGAAACCCAAAAGATTACCGGTGGTCATAAAAGCGGATTTAATTAATGAAGGAGACCAATCGGAGGGGAAACTTCTAACATAAGCAGCAGCGCCAGCACCAAAAGCAGTAGCAATTGAGGTTCCACTAAGTATATTGTATTTAACAAACCTGTGATCCTCAGGGTGATTTGATGGTCCCCAAACACCCGTAAATGCTGCCAAAATTTCTACTCCCGGTGCACATATCTGGCTGCAATGTATTCCACAAAAACAGTAATTGAGAATGTAGATGAAATATATTTGATATTGTGAAACTCAATGAAAGAGAGAGATGGATGGATTAATTAGGATGAATAGACACCTTAATGATATCCGGTGTAATAGGATTAGGACCACGTCCAGAGAATGGATGCACAACAGGAGCAGCATCATCTTTTATAGCTATGCTTTTCAGTATCTTTACTTGAGGATTTCTGGAAGGAAAGCTCAAGATGTGATGAAGAGAACAAGAGAGAGATATAATTATACGGAGGCCATAGTTGTATACTACGTCAATAATAAACGAAAAGAGGTAGTCATAAGGCCTTCCTCTGTGGAGTTTATGTAAAGCTTGCCCCTTTCAAAGTCCTTTTTCTTTAATGTGACTCTTGGAAATGGAACTGGATGCGGCATTACAGAGGTATATGCTGGTTGGATTGACCCGAGAGCACCAACCCTGAAAGCTTCTAGATCTCCTCTGTAATCATCACATACCAAGACCTTTCCCTTCACTAGGTTTTCGTCTAGGCAAAATAGTGAGCATTGCCTGGATGCATCAGCAAACAAGTCTAGGTTAATGTCAGTTTTTTCAGGTCATAGGAAGTCAAGAGTGAACAAATTAAAAAGAAAGTGAATTAACCTGGAAGCCAATTCATTGCAGGGATAACTTCGATTGGTCTTTCCATAGGATAAAGGAAATTTATCTCCTTTCATCGAAAAAGGATTAACAGCATCACCCTGCAGCCAAGATGCGGATTTCACATGAACAGTTTTGCACATAAGCGAAGAGAAGTAAAATGACATACAACCAAAGTAGTCCCGTCTCTGAGAATAGCCTTGTCAATAAACAGGCTATTTTGGACCCATGTTGCCTGTGGGAACATCACTAAGTATACCTTTCTGCATTGCATGGAAAGCACCAATTGCAATAGCATCCTTGGCAAAATCAAATGCAAAACCGTAGGTTGCTCCAGTTAAAACAATATCAACCCCGTCAGCAATAGCATCATCAAATGCTGCCAAGATATCAGCTTCACTGCACGGCCATGGATACTGACAGACTCTGTATGCCACAATTCTTGCAGAGGAAACCGCTCCTCTCACATTTCCTTTTACAAGTCCATCAAAGCTTGCTTTAACAACTAGATTCCCTGCTGCTATAGAAGCCATATGAGTCCCATGACCAAGTTGATATTCCCTTGTAGTATTGATACCTGAATAATATCGCGCTCCAATGATCTTGCTGCGCAGAGTATATCACATGTTTTTTAGGGAATTCAAGTACTATTAAATGCAAGGGCATCAATTTTCTTAGAAGAATAATTATTACACATCTGCGTGAAAAGTATGTAATACACTGAAAGAGCCACAACGGAGTGAGAGATGAAACTTACTTGTTGCAAATGAAATTTTGGCCACCTTTGCAGGCATCGCCTTTCCATTTCTTGGGAGGAGGACCAAAGCTCTTATCACTAAACATATCTGATTCAGGCCGGATTCCTTTGTCGAGAACCCCAATTATCATATCACTCCAACAGTTGGTTCTCGTTTAACAGTCTCCGGGAAACCCATGAAATCCCATGACCTGGTGGTCTGAAGCTGAAGAATTTTACTTGGAAACACTGACACAACCCCATCCATGCCTGCAAATCGAAAAAATTGGTGTTAAAATATGTTAAGGTCCCTGAATCAAATCAAACATGACAGTTTCTTTTCTGTCAGCAATCATATCAAAAAATGGTTTCATAAGGACTTACGGGAAATCCTATTTTGTTCTTCATCAGTAAGCTTGGCTGCAAATCCATTAAAACTCCTCTTGTAGCTTCTAACCAACACATCATTCACCAAACTGTGGACAGACAGACATCAAAATTGAAAAACAGCAGATAAAACCAAAAATAATTTAAATTCCTTCATGCTGAAAACTAAACGTACAATTAAGAAACACTACCTGCCCTGAATACCTTCTTGGAGAACACTGAGATGGTGAGACAAAGGTGAATACTCACCAGCAGGAAGTGAACAAAAATATGATGGTATTACAAAATCAAAAACTGAGATCAGAGAAAACAAATTTTTAAAAATAAAAAAGTCAATTACTTTAAGAGTTTTTAATTATTTTTCTTAAATCTATTAAAAATAGCTCCCATTATATTCATAAAAATAGTCCTCGAAATTCATAAACATATGAAATTTAAATTTTAACTTTAAAAGTTATAAAAAGTCAACCTCTAATCAAAAAAATTAAAGTCCACATAGTTTTAGTATTATTTAATTTAAACCCCATTAAATCTATTAAAATAATTTTTTAAAACTCATAAATTTATAAAATTTCAATTATCACATCTAATTTAACCGAGCTAAAAATATTTCGCCACATCTAACTTGCCTTTCTATCTTCATTGGTTGCTCCGCACGCAATGGCAATTGAACCTACAAGCATAATTGAGAAAGCATACCATGACCATAGAGAACCAAGCCTAGCCATCTTTTATTATAATTCTTAAAACTGAAGAGCATCAAAGATTAATTTATACAAGAATTTAGGTAAATAGTGACATATTTAATAATTATTATTAGCAAAGCTAATAATGAATGAACTTACTGTAATACTTGTAACTTATGAATGAGATTTAGCGCCATTAATTATAAAATCTAATGTCTTAGTTGCACCAATAACAAATAAGAAACTCATTTAAAGCTACAACTCTTCATTTATAACTACAACCCATTGTTTACATTAGCCGTTGATTTTACCCTCCCATTCTTTAGTAAGGATGCAGTTTTTGAGTGCTTCTATTGAAAATGCTTTCAAGTAAAAGCACTTCTTGTGACAAGTTAGGAGAACCCAAAATAATGTATATTAAGACTTATAAATTAGTTTATGAACGATAGCGATGTAGAATAATAGTGTTGAAATAATAATAAAGAAGTGAGCTATGTCAAAAGCACAAGCTACAGGAAAGACTGCGAGCGCATTACTATTAAATAGGTCAAAACCAAGCATTCTTGTAGGGATTGATCAAGAACAGCAAGTTAAGAGTTTCAAATATTTAGACTGCTGCTTATTACGGGATGGGTGTTTTCATGAAGAACTTAGTACAGACTTAGACAACCTTGGTCGGGATGTTGCTAAGTAAGCCTTCACGCTTCTCAATAGCTAAGCCAAGAGGTTCCCGAAATGCTAAAGAGAAAGAAGAGCTAGTGAAGCAATGTAACCAAATCGCGAAATTGTATTACTCGAAAGAAAGCTTACAAGAGAGCTTACAAGTGTTTGAAGCTTGATGCTTGGATGATTACAATGCTTAGAGCTCACCTCTATTTATAGGAAAGCTTGGCTAGTTCTAGAGAATTCTATGTACATGTGTCTAAATCTAGATCGTACATGTGTCACAAATCTAGGATATGTACAAAAGTGCTAAAGTTTGCTAGAATGTTCTAGAATCGGGCCAAGCTAGCACATCTTGGCTCATTCTCTTGGGCCATTTTGAGTCGGAATCATGCGACCTGTAACATCCTCCCCACTTAAGCTCGCGGCGTCCTCGTCGCGCCTCGTGCTTGTACTGCTGGACATGCTCCGCGAACCGCCACAACTCATCTTCACGCTCCCAAGTGGCTTCGCTCTCGGGAGGTTCTTCCACTTCACCAAGTACTCGTAGTATGGTGGCACGCCCTCCTTCGAATGATGCGATCGCGCAGGATGTAGTCCACATCTTTGTCGAACGCGGTGACAACTACCGTTGGGGCACGCCTTGATTCTCCGCGACTTGGCTCTTCCACGCTTCGTGATATGGCTCGAGAAGACTCACATGGAAGACCGAATGAATCTTGAGTCTTGGTGGAAGCTCTAATTGATACGAGACGCTGCCTACACGCTCGGATGATGCGGAAGGGTCCTTGGTAGCGCCTCACTAACCCTCGTGGACTTTGCGAAGTGTCTTGAACTGTCAGGCGGGAGCTTGATCATAACTCGATCACCTTCCTTGTACTCGACGTGCCGCCTCCTGCATCAGCCCCACTTCTTCATTTTCCTCGCGGCTTTGTCGAGGTATGCTCGCGTGATGTCCGCTTCTTCATGCCATTCGCAGCGAGCTTGTGTCAGCGGGGCTTTTCCCTCCGTGACGCTGAGGCTATGGCATCGGGGTCATAGGCTGGAATCCCATGATAATCTCGAATGGGCTCTTGCTGAGTAGCCTCGCTCCACTGGAGATTATAAGAAAATTGGGCGACATCTAGCAACTTCGCCTAATCCCGCTGGTGAGCGCCACATAATGCCTCAAGTACATCTCGAGAAGGCCATTGATGCGCTCGGTTTGCCCATCCGTCTGCATGGATGAAAACTTGTTGAGAACTCGAGGTCGGTCCCCAACATCTCAAGAGCTCCGTCCAAAATTTTCCAGTGAAAGTGGGTCTCGATCACTCACAATGCTTCTAGAACACCCCAAAACTTCACTATGTGTTTGATGAAGAGACGGGCCGCTTCATCCACCTTGCAATCACGGTAAGCGGCAATGAAGGTAGCATACTTGTCTGTAGCGGTCTCACCACGACCATGATGTTGCCGCAACCTTCGGATTTTGGTAAGGCCGCTATGAAATCCATCGAGACACTCTCCCACGGCCTTGATGTTGTAGGCGGGCTGCAATAATCCCGCCAGCAATTGGTGATCAATCTTGTCCTGCTGGCACACAAGACAAGTCCGCACATATGCCTCAATGTCGTCCCGCATACTTGGCCAAAAATACGAGGCTTGGATGAGTGCGTGGTACGCTCAATTCCGTGGTGACCAGCCCACTTGGAGTCGTGGCACTCCTTGATTACCTCCTCGCGTAAGTTTCCCACCCAGGCACGAACAACCGATCTCCTCGGTGAGGAGGATGTCTTCTTCTGCCAAAACCGCCTTGTCTTTCCTCGAAGCACCTTCTCCAAAGAAGTCCTTCGCTAATGGGTCTTGCTGGAGGCCTTCCTCGATGCGTGAGACAAGGTCGGACTTCGGTTGGCTCGCACTTAGAGTGGCCAATTCGCCTTGCGGCTTAGTGCGTCCAGCAACGACGCTGGCCTTGCCTCGGCTTGTACTCGAGCCCAGTAGTCAAACTCCGCAAGAAAATCTTGCCACCAGGCTTGCTTGGGACTCAACTTTTTGCGCTTGAAAGTAGCTTGTGGCTACGTTGTCCGGTCATGATGGTGAAGTGTGATCCAAGCAAGTAGTGTCGCCACACTCTTAGACAATAGATGATGGTCGTCATCTCCTTTTCTTGCACGTGTAGCGGCGTTCCGTGTCATTAAGCTTTCGGCCTCGAACGCAATGGGGTGGCCATCTTGCATAAGGACTCCGCCAATGGCGAAGTCTGAGGCATCCGCTTGCACTTCGAAGGTCTTTGTGTGGTCCGAAGAACTAGGACTGGCTCCTCCGAAATTGCTTGCTTCAAACCCTCGAATGCTTGTTGGCAATCCTCGGACCAATTCCATGTCCGATTCTTCTCGAGCATATCCGTCAAGGGTGCCGCCATGGCTGAGTAGCCTTGAATGAAACGGCGGTAGTAGTTCACCAAGCCAACGAATGATCGAGCTTCTGCACCTTTGCGGGAGGCTTCCAATCGAGGATGGCCTTAATCTTCGAGTTCTCCATCATTATCTTGCTTGACTGAAATCTTGTGCCCAAGGAACTCCACCTCTTCTCGAGCAAACGAACATTTTTCCAACTCGAGGTAGAGCTCGCTCTCCAAGTACTTGGAAGACTTGTTGCAAATGTTTGGTATGCTCCTCGAGTGCGGTGCTGTACACCACTATGTCGTTCAAGTACACGCACCACAAAGCTGGTCGAGGAATGGTCTGCAGCACTTTGTTCACGAGTGTGCGTAATGTAGCCGTGCATTTGTTAGTCCGAAAGGCATAACAAGAAACTCGAAAGATCCATACCTCGTGACGCATGCCGTCTTGGGCTCATCTCCTTCTAAGCAATGCGCACTTGGTAGTACCGTGAGCGCAAGTCTAGTTTGGTGAAGTACCTTGCACCGCCAAGTTGGTCGAATAGATCCGCTATCAAGGGTATTGGGTACTTGTTCTCGATAAGTGATCTTGCTGAGCGCCCGTAGTCGATGCACATCCGCAGACGATCCATCCTTCTTCTTTCGAACAAGACCGGTGCACTCGAATGGGGCTTTGGATGGGTGCACATAGCCTCGCATCCAACAAATCCATGAGTTGCCTTCGCAACTCTTCGAGCTCTGAGTGGTGCCATACGGTAGGCGCCAAGGCTCGAGGCTTTGCACCTCGCTCCAACTCGACTTGACGATCCACCTCTCGCTGCAGTGGAAGCTTCTTCTGAGTCGAGGAGGCATCACGCCCTTGAACTCCTCGAGGACCGGCTAGTATCGATGAAGTGGACTTGGGCTGGAGCACTTGCTGGATTTTCCCTCGCTGAGCTCCCTGACAGAGACCAAGAAGCTTGGGTCCTTCTTGAAACCCTTCTCGAATTGCATGGCGAGAGTGTCTTCTCCTGACTTTCCTCGCACCGTAGGAACCATGCACGCCTTACTCCCGCCGAGGATGCTTAGGGAGTTCGTGGTCGGAAGAGGGAAGGCATGGACTTGGTCGAAGAATTCCATGCCAAGGACCATCTTGAAGTCATCCATGGGCACGATTGAGAAATTGAGCTTTCCGCTCCATGCGCCAAGTGCTACGTTCACTCCTTGTGCGGTGCCCAGAATGGGCTTAGCGGTGAGTTCACCGCCTTCATGGTGCCTCCTACTCGTAGTTCTAAGGCCCAGCGCTGACCTCATCCCTCGGATACGAGTTGTGAGTTGCTCCCGTATCCAAGAACGCGCGAATCGGTGTAGCCGCTTATTGTCGCTGCTTATATACATCAGCCCCTTCTCGAGTGCCGCTTGAGGGTCGCCGAGTGCGCCTAAGTCTTGGATCGACCCCACGCTGGGCCTGGAGTTCATCCGATGATGGTATGGTGATGCCCTCGAGCTTGGCAATGAGGGCATCGAGCGACTTCTTCTCCGGACAGTCAGCATCTCAATGAGGCCCGCTGCAAACGAAGCATGGGTCGCGAGGCTTCAGCGCTTCCTTCGCCTTCCGATTTTTCTTGCCCATTCTTACAGCTTGAGGCTTTTTCCGCCTCAATCCTTGCGATTATGGCCCTTGTCCTCGCGACTCTCTCCCACTTTTGCCTTGGCTAGGCCTTCTCTCCTTGGATCGGGTGGAGTACTCACGCAACGACTCACGAATGGCAATGGCGTCGCCAGGTGTCTAGACACCACGCTGTCGAGCTCGCGGCCGGCCCAATCCTCGAGGCCATCTTGAAAGTGAAGAGTGAGTCCTTGTCGGACATGTCGCTATCTCGAGCACGAGGGTAGTGAACTCGCTGATGTAGTCGTGAACGCCACCCGCTTGCTCGAGGCGACATAGCGTGTTCTCGCCTTTTCTCGGCTGCTTGGGGAAAATTGCTTCTGAGTTCTTGCTCAAGTCTGCCCATGTGTTGATGGCGCAGATACCTTTGCCCATTTCACCATGCTCCGACGCCACCATAGTTGCGCAGGCACTCGTAGGAACGTTAGTGCAGTCCCCACTTCGATGCCTCTTCTCTCACACCCATGGCATCGAAATATTGATCCAGCCCGAATAGGAAGTTGTCCACGATGATTGCATTCCGTGTGCCATCGTAGGTGTCCGGCTTTGGCACGCCAATGCGCCGCGCATCACTAGTGCTTGTAGAAGTCGGGCTAGCGGAGAGTGTGCGCTGTGCCATGCCCAATATGAGCGGACTTCATCTACTCCAGACGGACGTGCGCACTCGTCTTGCACGAAGTCGCGGAGTTTCAGCAATTCTTCGTGGAATGCCCGAAATTCCCCTGAGGGTGTTGGCTTGCTCTTGCATGAGGGCCTTCGTTGCCATCGTGAAGTCGGCAGATTCGCCCGAGGCCGCCAACCCTTTCCTCCAATGTTTCGAGGAGTCCCGAGCGACGGACGTTGTCGCCTCAGCGTAGCCAATCGTGGCTCCAAAGCATCGGCAGATGCGGCCTTCGACTTGCCTCGAGTCTTGGCCTCGCCCGCGAGTGTCATCGCTGCCCCGCTTGGTTCCGGATGATCTCTACACCATGAGCACCTTCTTGTGTCAAGCTTGAGGTTGGAAGATTGGCCATTCGTCACTGGAATGCGTGTGTGCAAACCTTGGTCTCCGATACCACTTGTCACGGGATGGGTGTTTCATGCAGACGAAACTGCGTGCAGACTTAGACAACCTTGGTCGGGATGTTGCTAAGTAAGCCTTTGCGCTTCTCAATAGCTAAGCCAAGAGGTTCCCGAAATGCTAAAGAGAAGGAAGAGCTAGCGAGCAATGTAACCAAATGCGGAAATTGTATTACTCGAAAGAAAGCTTACAAGAGAGCTTACAAGTGTTTGAAGCTTGATGTTTGGATGATTACAATGCTTAGAGCTCACCTCTATTTATAGGAAAGCTTGGCTAGTTCTAGAGAATTCTATATACATGTGTCTCAAATCTAGATCGTATATGTGTCACAAATCTAGGATATGTACTAAAAGTCGCTAGAGTTTGCTAGAATGTTCAGAATCGGCCAAGTTCAAGACATCTTGCTCATTCTCTTGAGCCATTTTGAACTGGAATCATGCTACCGTAATACGTCGCTTTTAATACAATGAAGATATGTTAGTTACCGGACATTTCGAGTAAACAAGACACGTGATTTTCTAAGATTTAGACTTTATTTGATATTCGGTGTTCGTAGTTTAAAAGTTATAATTATTTTTTAAAAAAAATTATAATTATGAAATAAAAATTATTTGTGTATTATAAATTATAGTTTAAAATAAAATTTTGATCAAAATAATAAATATATTATAGATTTTTCATCGTAGCTTACAAATTATAATATAATTGTTTACCAAATATTTTAATATTATAGTTATCTAATTACAAGTACTAAAAAGAGCCTTGTTGAAAGAAAGTTGGCGATTAAATTTGTTTTCATGAAAAAATCTGATCAACTTATCATGTCCTTTGTCTCTTATTAGAACAATTTTATTTGTACAGTCACTTAATAATTAAAATCTTGGTTTGATTTTGATACCTTCTGTAACACCTCAGCTCCCAAGGCCATTGGGAGCCAAGATGTTACAAAATATTTTCGTGAGATCATCCATTAAATCTCAAAAACAATAAAACAAAAATCATAACCCATGACCAAATTTTAAAAAATTTTGCTTATCATTTTCATGGAAACTCATTCATCCGAATAGCCTGGCACAATAAAATATTGAAGCCACCAACCAAAAAACATCCTTTATATACTCAATTTGTAAAATGTTAAGGACGAGGGATAAGACATCGACTCGATAAGCCAATCCCGTAAAGACTAACAACGCGGACTTTATTGCTAACCAACCAAAGGGAAGCCAATCAATCAAAGCAAAGAGGTCCAATACTGTTCAATCATCTCCCTTGTTGAAGGAATCTCTAGAATAAGTTACGAATACGCAAGCAGGATTTTTAAGACAATACTTTGTCCTCATATATGGTACATTGTACCATGAGCTGTGAACTGTTGGATATAGGGCTGCATCATCCTACGGTTAGATTAAATATTGCACTTAATTTGAAGACCACTACACTCTTGTATAAATTCACATGTTTTTAAGAAATGAAGCAAGCATTGAAACTTATTCAATATAGGTATCTGTTATCATTTGTAGTTCAAAAATCTTAACTAACCCATGCATAACGTTATCTTATATCTATCTACCATACAATAATTATTTATTGAAGCAGTTAGATCTTCAAACAACGAGAATTTAAGTTTTTCAGACCTTAAAACAATTGAGTAATTTAAAATCATATACCAAGTAGAATTGATACGATATCATATTGAACGTACACCTATAATAATTGTTTATACATATAAATATATAGACAAACAATTACATAAGCAGAACAGCAAATTCAATTTGGCATCAGTGAAAGAGGCCACCAGAGGGGCAGCTCATTCAAAATGTTAAAAGTATTAATAGTCATCCCTCATTTTATAATTTATATTGCTCACAGTCGGCCAAGATAGGTCTAATTAAAAGAGTAGGCATCCATAGAACATAAATCCCAGTCATATAATAGTTTTTTTTTTTTTCTTAAAGAGCTAAAATGAACACACGCATGCAGCATGTTAATCATATGTAATCCGCAGGAGCTAAGTCTTAACCTCTAATTTAAAATTCTCAAGAGCACAAGGTGCGGGAAAGAATGTAAAGGCATTACCACCAAAGAGCTGACAGGCCTCCATTCTCAAAAGATTGATAGAGAACTGCAAACTGGCAGATTCAGTTTGGCATCTATCGCACAGGACCAAGATGCGCGGCCAATTCACAATAGCAAAGAGGAATCTCATATAATGTTATGCACAAGCTGCCAAAATGTTTTTTTCTGAAGAAAGCAAGCACACAAAACTTGAATCAAAATTTTATCAATCTTCCAGCTAATAATGCCAAGGAAAAAGGGTTCTATAATGAAATATGAAAAAAAAAAAAAAATTGAACAACCGCATGGGCGACTTACAACCACAACTAAAATGGGACAGTGATTGTTTGTCATCTTGAAAGCTCAGCAACAGGATTAACTTATTCTTATCAGCTTCACATCATTAGCTATCCTTGACGTAGTCGGAGAGAAGTCATAGGAAATGGAAGAGCAAGGGCAAATGCGTAGACGAGTGGTGCTAGTACCAAGCCCACACCAAGGCCACATAAATCCAATGCTGCACGATCCTTCATTCGAAAGGTTCTCCATCACAGTTGTTCACACTCACTTTAATTCTCCTAACCCCTTCAACCATCCTGAATTCGAGTTTCAATCCATACCAGATGGCTTAATGAATGTTAATATCTCTGCAGGGAATCTAGTAGATATTATATTGCTTCTTAACGAGAACTGCAGAGATCCTTTCCGCAAATGGTTGGTTCGGAGGATAAAAGAGCAGCAGCCGGGTGATGAAATCGCATGCATCATCTATGATGAAGTCATGTATTTTGCTGAAGCATCAGCTAGTCAACTCAACTTACAAAGTATCATCTTGCGCACCGCTGGTGCTGTAACAGTTGTAGCTCGGCTTTTCCTTTTCCAGCTCAAGGAAGAAGGTTGCACCCCCTTGAAAGGTATTTGCCTTATTTTTCCTGCATAGCAAAGGTATATATATCACCCATATATATTTTCTTACAACACAAAATTCACAATAACATCATCTGCAGAATCATTTCTATGCTTCCTAAAATTTAGTTTCTTTATTTAAAGTGTTTTCTTACAAATATTGGATTAAAACATCACATTCTATTGTATCGATTCTTCAGACATATAGAACTATAAATCAGCTGTGAATTTATTTTCTTACCAGTGTTGATGCAGCTTTTCACGCTGCCTCAACAGCTGCTCGAACCTTCCAACAAGACTCTCCAAATAACTCGAAGTGAACGTCTCGAACCTTCCGTCACGGATTCAAACAAGACTCGATACTTCCGCTCGCGACAAGCTCGAAGCAGGATTGCCCCTTTGTCCCAGTCCACTGCCTCTTCTGAATAGCTGATTTCCTGACCGCACTCACGTAAAACCGGTCAGGGTCGCCGGGCGCTTCCTACGAGAACCCTCCGACGCCAAGTCAATGATCGGTTTCTTTTTGGTATCTCCTCAGTGAGGAGACCTGAAAGATGAAAGGGTATTATATCGCCCCTTTTGGATAAGTATGGTGTTTTTGAGAGAATCGACGAGAGAGATTTGAAAGCGAAGAACCCGTGAATCGAAAATCCAACCTCTCTTTGTGAATTCAAATGCCAACCAACCAACCTTTTGAATCAAATTCTTCAACCTCTCTCGTGAATTGAAGTTCCAACCCTTGTGCCGCTTCTCCTTCGCTTCCTTTTATACTGCTTTTTCCCGCTCTTTTCCTTTCCAGCCGTCCACTCCCACGCTTAATGGTATCCGGGTCCCTCCGACACCAGTGTCTGGCTGAATATTCCTGTGGATGAGCTACTGCTCCTTTAATCCGATGCACGTGGCCGATCACCATGCCTGCAAGCGCAGTGGAATGATGACACCTTAGTGGCACGCGCCGATCACCGACAACAAAGGTCATCTCTCCACCACGTGGGACCCTTGTCGACATCAAAAGCGTGTGCCATGATTCTAAGATAACTGGCCTGGCTGCTCTGGCTCGGTCTTGTCCACTGCGTGCTCGTGGATCTCATGGAAGCAGTGAGCGATGTGCTCTGGCCTCGACCTCGACCAGCCTTGACCGTAAGGATGACCTCTAGCAGTGAAGGAGCTCTCGACCTCGACCGCCTTGACCGTAAGGATGACCTCGAGCAGTGCAAGGAGCTCTCGACCTGACCACCTCGAACCCGAGGGTTGCTCTGCCAGGTTACCATCGTGAGTCTCGCTTGAGTCCTAAGGGCTTCGAGGGTTTGTCCGATATTTACCCCATAAACCGTGAAGTGGCTTTGTGGCCTCGTCTCGATATTTTACCCAAACACCAGCCCCCAGCTCTAGTCTTTGAGCGAAGCGAGATAAGACCGAAACTCAAGAATGATGGGTCAATTCGCTACTTTTAAACTTCCCCACGCTTCCCAAACTGCCTCGCCACTCAATCATTTCTCATTTAAGACGGACACGCGGTCGATCCCACCACAGATTTGAATTTGAAAGTGACGCGACCTAAAAGGTCGTGTCCCTCGAAACGCACGCCGCCACCGAAAGGACGCGCCTTCCTCTTTAAAAATCCCCAACTTCTTCAATCGCTCCTCTATTTGCTTACTTCTCATTCAAATTCAAAATTCATCCGCCTCCCTCGCTTATCTGGCCTTCCTCTTCTCGCAAGGCGGCTCCGGCCACCCACACTTCCTTCAGTGTCCGTGTACCACTCAATTTTCCATTTCACCACTGCTTCTTCCTCTCGCGATCTCGTTATTCCATACCCTTAAAATGTCGACCCCAAAGAACCCCAGTAGGATGTCACCGGAGGACTCTTCCTCTTCTAGCTGAGGCACAGCCTCGAGTATAATCCCCGTGAGGGATTCTAGTCCCGAGAGGGAATTACCTGTGATCGAGACCCACCAGCATCGTAGGGTAAGGACCACCAGAGGTCCGAGCGTGGGAATACCCCATCGACTCGCTTAGAATGTCAAACCACTCAATCGTAGTCGAATGCAGCTTAGTGGAAACCTACCACATCTCCGATAGTATAATTCGAGGTTGCCAGTAGGTGAATCCTCACCGCCTCCACGGGTTTACAACCTTCTATTCGGAGTGCTTCAGCGGGGTTAGCCGCCTCCAAACTTTATTTTGGCCGTGTTTTGTCTGGTTTCGCCTCGCCCTCGGGCAACCGAACCCGAATGGGCGGAGAGTCCTTTCCGGCTCTTCGCTTGTGGAAACATCGCGATCCGATGAGCCCTTGGTAGGGAAATCGACACCTCTACCAAACTTTAAGCAGTAGCCCAGACGATGCTGGTCGGTATTATCTTACCTCCACCAAGGGTGTAAGCCCATCACCGATCTCCCTACCTCCGTGGCAACCGGAAGAGCAAATTCTTCTTCGCTGGGAGAGCTGGGCACGCCGCACTTCAGTAGCGAGGAGTTCCTCCGGCCTGCAGGCATTTCGCGATTCCGTGTCATTTATCCGCCTTGTGAATTTCATTTTTAGTTCCTCTATTCATGCGCTCTGCTTTCATTGTCTTGCTCCGTTGTTTTTCGCAGCCTCCTGAGTGCTTCTTATTTAATTAATCACTGCCTTCAAGCACGTGTGCAGATCGCTTCGCAAACGCAAGCTCGCAAGTGGAGTCGCTGACACCTCGTAGCTTTTGTGAGTCCAATCTTATTCCAAGCGAAGAAATGATCGGCAGGATGCGCGAAGCTGCTGCACAGCGCGCTGGGACAATCAAGCTCCGAGCACATCAAAAGACCACGAGCCGGGCGAGGTGCCCTCCTCCACCACCGAGCCTCGCTTTCTTCTGGCCGACAGTCGAAAGGCAGCCGAGCAGTGGTCCTCCTCGCAGGAGACAGTAGGACTGCTCCCTGCCGCCAGCAGTGCAGGAGCAGTAGTCACCTACCGCCCGAGCCTTATCGTAGGCTTTTAACGAAGAGTCGACCGACTGTGTTTCTCACGAGATAATCCTGCTCTCCCTAAGGCCAGGCAAGATCTTCCAAATGGCCTCCTCTAGTGGCATCGGTGTCTCGCGACTGTGCTCAATGAGATTACTCCGAGTTCCCGCGAAGAACTCCGCAAGCGTTCGTGAGCTCGAGCAGTGCTTTTAATGAGCGTATGGAGGAGAGTCGTGTCACTGAGGAAAATATAAGCTTTGCAGAGAAAACAGCAGTAGTCGACTCAAGGTCTCCTGGCTTGAAAGCGGAGTTGGTCGAGGTCAAGAGCGAGTCAAGCATGCTCTGAAAGACTCGGACACTCGGAAGTCTTGTTACGAGCAGACTCACTGAGGAGAAGTTCGCCTGCTGTGAGCAACAGATAATCCAAGGTCCACCTTACATCGAAGTACAACACCAGGCGACTCCACCACGATCGCTCGATGTATGCTTTGGCAAGGCATACCCGAGCCGACATGTCCACTTGGTCAAGTGGTATGTGAATGAGTACATGAGCAACCTCAGTAGCTATTTCATCCAAGCCCTAGGTGCTGGTCAGCGAGCTGGCCTCTTCTTCCAAAGGCTCCTCCCGCCGGTGACCTCCCTCCTCGCCGAAGCTCCCTGCTGGTGTCCTTCCTCCTCGCCTCCTCGCCGCCGGCCGATGTCCTCGTCACGACGCCGCTTCTTCCTCACGTGAATAACTTGACACTTTTTTTTTTTTTTTTTTTTTTTACATATGTAATCTTTCGACTTGAAATAAAGAGACACATGTTTTCAACAATTCTATCGATCGCTAGTGTACATACATTCCTCGCCTTCTACGCTAAGTTAACTTTGAATGTGCTTGCCCAAAGAAAATTTTCTAAGTGTTGTACATCCTTTATTTATGAATGCATGGTAGAATTTTGCTTCGACTTAGGCTAAGTAAGCTTTAAGTCTATATCATGAGCTCATTTGACTTGCTCGAGCCTCGCATTTCGCTCTTGCTAGACAACGTCCCGCCTCGAACTTAGTGCCTGTGGACTCTTGGACAAGGGTTCCTTCAACCCCTACCGGCCTCAGAATTGACCCGAGGTCTTCGATAACACCCTCGCCTCGGTTTTCAAATAACCCGAAGCTGGCAACCGTCCCGCCTAATGAGTTAGGCTTGGGACTTCATGCATAGGAGCTCTTCTTCCTCGAGCCTTTCAATCGACCCGAGCTTTGATTCACCCTCGCCTCGGTTTTCAACAACCCGAAGCTGGCACCGTCCCGCCTAATGAAGTTAGGCTTGGGACTTCTAGCCGAGGAGCTCTTCTTCCGCCGAGCCTTTTAATTAACTCGAGGTCTTCCGATAACACTCCCGCCTCGGTTTTCAGATAACCCGAGCTGAGCACCGTCCCGCCTAACGAAGTTAGGCTTGGGACTTCTAGCCGAGGAGCTCTTCTTCTGCTCGAGCCTTTTAATTAACTCGAGGTCTTCTGATAACACTCCTGCTCTGGTTTTCAGATAACCCGAGCTAGGCACCGTCCCGCCTAATGAGTTAGGCTCTGGGACTTCATGCCGAGGAGTTCTTCTTCTCCTCGAGCCTTTTAATCTACCCGAGCTTCTGAAAACACTCCCGCCTCGGTTTTCAAACAACCCGAAGCTAGCACCGTCCCGCCTAATGAGTTAGGCTTGGGACTTCCGCCGAGGAGTTCTTCTTCCGCCGAGCCTTTATTTGACTCCGAGGTCTTCGATAATACTCCCGCCTCGGTTTTCAGACAACCCGAGCTGGCACCGCCCCGCCTAATGAATTAGGCTCGGGACTTCACGCCGAGGAGTTCTTCTTCTCCTCGAGCCTTTTAATCAACCCGAGCTTCGAAAACACTCCCGCCTCGGTTTTCAACAACCCGAGCTTCGAGCACCGTCCCGCCTAATGAAGTTAGGCTTGGGACTTCCGCCGAGGAGTTCTTCTTCCGCCGAGCCTTTTATTCGACTCGAGGTCTTCGATAATACTCCCGCCTCGGTTTTCAGATAACCCGAAGCTGGCACCGTCCCCGCCTAATGAATTAGGCTCGGGACTTCATGCCGAGGAGTTCTTCTTCCCTCGAGCCTTTTAATCAACCCGAGCTTCGAAAACACTCCGCCTCGGTTTTCAATAACTCCGAGCTCAGCACCGTCTCCGCCTAACGAAGTTAGGCTCGGGACTTCATGCCGAGGAGCTCTTCTTAAACCTTCGCTCTTCATCCCGAGCTTACATTATGAATGTTTTTCTCATTCTTACATACATTTGTACTTTTACATATCCCATATCGGGACGAAATATTATATTAACATTTTAATACAAGAAAACCTATTGAAAATACTTCCTCAGTGAGTTGCTGCTCCATGGCCTCTCGACCTCCTCGTCCATCCTGACGAGCCAACCCAGATGCCTCCGGGTCCCGCTAGTCGAGTGACTCGACATGGACCTTCCCAGCTTGGTCCAAGTACACCTTGTCTCGGGTCTTTGTGCCTCGTTGACTTTCCTCAATACCCAATCACCCACCTGAATCCACGAACGTGTACCTTCCGATCAGTAATAACGAGCCACCCTTTGTTGATATTCCGAGATCTCGCGCCTATCCTCTCTTTTTCTTCCAAAGAAGTCCAGTGCCCGCACACATCCGCCGTTGTTTTGCTTCCTCGTCAAGTGCTCCGTCCGATGTGTCCCCATTCCTATCTCAATAGGAACCACCGCTCAGGTCCAAATGCCAAGGAGAACGGGGTCTCTCCAAGGGCCGCTTGCGTGTGGTTCTCAGAGGCCCACAAGACACCAGTGCACTCATCCACCCAAGCCCCTTTGCTCGCCCAACTTTGTCTTCAAGAGGCGCTTTATTGTTTTATTCACGGCTCTACTTGCCCATTGGCCTGCAGGTGAGGGAGAGCAAAACTTCAACTCTATTCCTGTGTTCCGATGTAAGTCTCCGAACTTGCCATTATCAAACCGCCTCCCATTATTTGGTGACCAATGCACTGGGAATCCTATACCGCAAATCACATTCTTCCAAATGAAATCGCTGGTTTTACCTTCCGCGATGCCGCTCAAGGCTCCCACTTCGACCCATTTGGTGAAATAATCAATCGCGACTATAAGCATGGGTGGCTGATGCTCTCCTTTCTAAGCATTGGCCCAATCAAATCTATTCCCCATCGAGCAAATGGCCATGGCGAGTTCATCGCCGTAAGGTTCTCCTGAGGTCGAGTCAGTGGTTAGCAAAGCTCCGCGCCTCTGCAGCCTTCGCCTTCTCCCGAGCATCTCGGTGCACGCGGGCCAAAATACCTCGCCTCAAGGCCTCGAAAGCCAAGGACCTCGAACCTGAGTGATTTCCACAGACTCCTCGTATCTCCTGAGGACGAATCACCTCCTCTCGGTCTAAACACCGCAGCAGTGGGAGCGTGTACCTCGCCTATATAAGACCCCATCGACGAGAGTGTACTCGGCCGCTTTGCACCTCAATTTCCTTGCTCGCTTCTTATCACCGGCACTCGCCCCTTCCTCGAGGTAGGAGATGATCGACCGCATCCAGTGTGTTGCTCGTTGCTAGTTCATCACTCTGTCCTCCTCGCCGATACTCGAGCGGTGTTTTAGCTTCGAGAGGATAGATTTTGAAACTGGGGTCCGAGGTGGCCGCCATGCGAGCTATCATATCCGCCGAAAATTCTTCCCCTGGATCTGCTCCACCTCGATACTGGAAGTTTTTCATTACCGCCTTACCTTCCAAGGTAGGCATCCATCTTCTCCCTTTGCCTCGAAAGCTCTCGCCGAGGTGATTAGTTATCAACCGGGAGTCCGTTCTAAGCTTTATCTCCTCTCGCTTACTACCGAGGCGAGCTTCAAACCCGCTTATTACAGCCTTCATATTCTACCCGATTGCTGGTGACTTCGAACTCTAATCTCACAACAGACAGCATCTCCACCCCTCCTCGACCTTCGAGCACCACTCCCGCCTCCGCCTCCCCGACTTCCACGTGATCCATCTATCGTGACTACCCATGTTTTGGTCAAGCCTCGGGAGCTTGACGAGGGTTCGCCTCGCCTCTTTTCCCTCGCTGCACTCGACCACCTAAGTCTGCTAAAGATTGTGCTTTTATGGTCGCTCGGGTCGGTAATTAGCGTCAAACTCGCTCAACTCCACCGACCATTTAACCAACCTTCCGGAGGTCTCGTGCTTGTGTAGAGTTTGCCCGAGGGTCAGGTTAGTCAAGATCACCACCGAATGTGCTTGAAAATAAGGCCTCGCCTTCCGGCCGCGTGACTGTGGCTAGAGCCCACTCTCCATGGTCGATACCGAAGCTTCGCTCAAAGAACGCCTCGCTCGTGTAATACATGTGATACCGCATCTCGATTCCTCCCTTACCGTAATCGAGCTCGCTGCCCATCGGATACCGGCCAAGCATGTAAACAATACCTCTCCCGCCGAGGTGTTGACAATAACTGAGCTTTGAAGAATACTCTTTCACCGGAACGCCTCCCGCGATTCTAAGCGCCCATTTCGCCTTCCCGCCTCTTCTTCATTTCCTCGAAGAAGACTCCAGATTTATCGCTGGCTCGAGATACGAACCCGCTGAGGGACGCCAGCTCACTGGCCGACTCAGATCTCCTCGAGGTTACGAGGGACCTCATTTCTATCATCGCCTCGATCTTCTCCTGATTGGCTTCAATCCTCCGCGACTCACCATAAAGCCTAGGAATTTTCCCGAACTCACTCCAAAAGCACATTTTTCTGGGTTTAACTTCATTCGATACTTCCTCAGAGGGCGAAGGTCTCCTCTAGATGCTTTACATGCTCCTCCGCCTCTAGACTCTGGTGATCATGTCATCAACATATACCTCCATAGTCCGACCGATCAATGGCTTGAAAACCTTATTCACTAACCTTCGATACGCTGCTCTCGCATTCTTCAGCCGAAAGGCATGACCTCAGTAGCAACACATACCTCGACTGGTGATGAAAGTCAGACACCCTCGTCTCGATCGGTGCATGGAATTTGGTTATATCCCGAGAATGCATCCACGAAGCTAAGAACCCGTGCTCTCGCCGTAGAGTCCACCAACTGATCTATCTTTGGTAGTGGAAAGCTATCTTTCTAGGTAGCCTTGTTCAAATCTGTGAAATCAACACACATTCTCCATTTCCCATTTGCTTTCTTCACCGAAGACTACATTCGAGATCCATTCTGGTAGGACACCTCCCAGATGAATCCCGCTTTCAGCAGCTTTTCTACCTCGCAGCTTGATGGCTTCAGATCTCTCCCGGTTTACACACCTCCTCTTCCGCTTTACCGGCCAAGCATCTCTCCAGATCGCCACCTGCGACACGCCACCTCCGGGTCGATCCTAGCATATCATCATGCCTCCATGCGAACACATCTCGCGGTGCTCGCAGCATTCCACCAACTTTTCCTTCAACTGCTCACTAAGTGCTCGAGCCGATCTCTGACTTTCTTCCTGGGTCATCCGCTTTCACCCCGAGCTCCTCTAGCTTCCCACCGGCTCTCGCCTCCGCCTCGATTCCGCCTCGTGGTTCAGCCGAGGTGATCTCAGATTGCTTCTTCATGGCCACAAAGATACAGCCTCCCGCCACCCTTCGTCGCCTTTCACGAACCCCTATAGTCCCATTTACTCGACACTTTAGTGGCTAGGTAATGGGTGGACACCACGCATTGGTCGATCCTCATAAATGGCCTCCCTGTAATCGCCTCGACATGGGTCGGTTTCATCTACCACCACGAAATCCAAAGATCATGTTCTTCTCGAAAGGTTTTGAGCCCATGGTTACCGCCAACTTGATGATTCCTGGAGGTATTAGCTTTCCTCCCCGAACCCCTTCAAGGAAGTGCTCAGATGCTCGAGGTTCACGACCGCTATTCCTAAATCCTCGAGTGTGGATTTAAAAAGAATATCTCACCGAGCTCCCGAATCAACCAATATTCTGGTCAACTTCCTTATTCGCTACATCGGCTTTAACCACTGTGGCATCTTCGTGGGATACAAAGACCCCTCTTCATCTTCATCTCGTCCACATGATTGGCACCGCCGCATCTTGGCCTTTTGGTCACAGTGAGCAAGTGAATCAGACTTCTCACGGCAATGCAGATATCTCGCAATAATTTTTCCGGCCCCGTTAGAACTTCCTACCATCGTTGGACCACCTGAAATTACTCTCGTGGATGGCGGCTCAGATTCATTTCATAGGCCCCGGTCACCTTCCTCACCGTTGTTCAACCACCGGTGCCCTCCTTCTATAACTCATCCGGTATCGATTTCGACTAAATCTTCTACTCGGTTTTTCAAATCACCAAGACCGTGATGCGGTGTGACCATGGTCTCCATGGAAACTGCAGACCGCCTCGCTCGCCTCACCGGGCCGGGCGTGGTCATCTACGGCTGAGGGCTCAAGCAGCCCACGCCCTCACCCACTGAAGTATCTCTTCAAGAGATACCTTCAACTTCAGATACCGCTCTGTAAGGTAGGCTCTGCTCCACTACTTGACCGCCTCTATCCCCTGGAAGCTTCTCATGGGTGGCAAGAAACGATCATCCCTCGGCATGGCTCACTTCAGTCTACTCTTGGTCTGGTCATGGATGTACGGCCATCATGACGCCTGAGATTCTCTCGTGATCCCGGCCTGAGACCTCGCGGGTGGTTGGGAACCACCCGCTGGGGAACTCTCCGACACGGGTCAGACATGGTCGCCTTGGCCCTTGCCGCTTGGAGCCTCGTGGTCCCTGGGCAGACTCCTTTCTCCTTCCGCCTTGCTCCAAAGGACTTGTTCACTCCTTAGCCATGCACCTTTTCTTCTTCAATTACCATGTCCAGCTTTATTTGTTCAGACGTCGTCCGAATACGAATCTGATCAAGGACTCCGCAGTTATACCATGGTCTCCCCATCCGAACACCCTCTTTAATCCCCTTAGAGCTCGGGATGGTCGAACGCACCAAGATCTAGGACCGATCTATGGTATCTTTGATAAACTCCCGAGGGACTCCTTCTTTCTCGCCTCACCTCCGATACCCATCATGTCATCCTCGTGGTCACCGCTACCAAATTGTTCCGCGAACTCCCCGCACATCCGCTCAAAACTCAAGATACTTCCCCGTGGAGCTCATGGTACCATTCTCTCGCCTCTTCCTCGAGAGCGAGCGGAAGGCCCCGCGACTCAGGTCAGCCGATGCACCTTGCACTCGCCGTGTCATCGAACCGCCTACGTGTATTAACGGGTCACTCTTTCCGAATATTGCAGATCCGGAAGCGAAAGTCACGCGGTATCGTGGACACCCATAATCTCCGGCGAGAGAGGAGATTCATTGTCCAAAGATTATTCGCCACTGACTCTTTCTTGCCTCCAAGATCTTCCACCACTTGCGCCTAACTGCTGCACTCTCCCTCCAACTCCTCCGCGACGAGAGGTCAATGCCTCCTCGCAAATGTCTGGCGAGACCCCTTCCTCCATGTTTGTTTCTTCTCTCACCGCAACATTTGGTGCCCCAGGTCTGGGCTTCATCTCCCGCTTTCCCGAATACGAGCATTCCTCGACCGACCTCGGACATCGCTGCAGTGCTTTTCTCCGTCCTTCCCCGAATTCTTGTAATGTGGAGGTCATAATTTCAACTGCTTTTCCATCCGATCCATCCTTTCCTCGATCTCCCTGCTCGGGCCTCATTGGCCACTTCTCTCGTAGTCATCGATTCCTCAGACTTACACCTCTTCTACTGCTTCCTCATCGCTGTGTTTTGTGTGTCTTCAATGTATTAGGAAATCGGCTTTTGTGCCGATCCCCACAGATCGGCGCCAAAAGATGTTGATGCGCTTTTTCACGCTGGCCTCAACAAAGGCTTCGAACCTTCCAACAAGACTTCCAAACAACTGAAATGGAACGTCTCAACCTTCTCGTCATGGATTCAAACAAGACTGATACTTCCGCCGCGACAAGCTCGAGCAGTGATTGCCCCTTTGTCCCGGTCCACTGCCTTCTTCGAATAGCTGATTTCCTGACCGCACTCACGTAAAACCGGTCGTGGGTCGCCGAGCGCTTCCTACGAGAACCCTCCGACGCCAAGTCAATGATCGGTTTCTTTTTGGTATCTCCTCAGTGTAGGAGACCGAAAGATGAAAGGGGTATTATATCGCCCCTTTTCGATAAGTATGGTGTTTTTAGAGAGAATCGATGAGAGAGATTCGAAAATGAAGAACCCGTGAATTGGAAAATCCAACCTCTTTTGTGAATTCAAATGCCAACCAACCAACCTTTGTAATCAAATTCTTCAACCTCTCCGTGAATTGAAGTTCCAACCCTCGTGCCGCTCTCCTTCGCTTCCTTTTATACTGCTTTTCCCGCTTTTTCCTTTCCAGTCCGCCCACTCCCACGCTAATGGTATCCGGGTCCCTCCGACAACAGTTCGCTGAATATTCCCTGTGGATGAGCTACTGCTCCTTTAATCCGATGCACGTGGCCGATCACCATGCCGGCAAGCGCAGTGGAATGATGACACCTTAGTGGCACGTGCCGATCACCGACAACAAGTGTCATCTCTCCACCATGCGGGACCCTTGTCGACATCAAAAGCGTGCTGTGATTCTAAGATAATCTGGCCTGGCCGCTCTGGCCTGGGTCTTGTCCACCAGTGTCTCATGGATCTCATGCAAGCAGTGAGCGATGTGCTCTGGCCTCGACCTCGACCAGCCTTGACTGTAAGGATGACCTCCAAGCAGGTAGCGAGCTCTCGACCTCGACCAGCCTTGACTGTAAGGATGACCTCGAGCAGTGCAAGGAGCTCTCGACCTTGACCACCTCGAACCGAGGGGTCGCTCTGCCAGGTTACCATCGTGAGTCTTGCTTGAGCCTAAGGGCTTCGAGGGGTTTGTCCGATATTTACCCCATAAACCGTGAAGCGGCTTTTAGGGCCTGTCTCGATATTTTACCCAAACACCGTGTACAAAATTAGTAGTAGTCTATATAAACTTCCAAAACTATAACCTATTTATATATTTCTAACTTCTTTTCATTCTTTTATAAGATTGAGGTAGCTTTCAACATTGATCGAATTGCATAATGTTGATTAACAATATCCTTCATAAATAATGAATGCTAATACACCGATCTAAAACTCCTCGACACGGATCCTAATAAGTCAGCATGATCCAGCCTCCTGAGCTTTACCTCTCCGGTCAAGGATCTACCTATTTCCCCATCCGAAATAATGTAAAGTTATGTACAATTGATAAATAATGCGACAGTAGTAAGAACATCTTCACCGTCATTTCTAATACCATTTATCGCCTTGAAAAACAATACAGTCACAGCCCAACAAGATTTCAAAGTTCCAAATTTCCCATCGGGCCCTTGCACAAATTTGCTCCATCCTCCAATGGCATACTACTTAAAGAGGACGCCAACATGCATTTCATGGCTTAACAACCAATCTCCTAAATCATTATATATGTTAGCTCGGGAGCGTGAGCATCAATGGATAAGAAAGAGCTGTAAGAGATGGCTCTGGGGTCTAGTTAATGCAGAAGTGTACCATTCTCGTAGGTGATTAGGCCTAGCTCAAATAATGTCACTGAGGAATAGAGTCATTCCTCAGCGGTCTTGCAGTAAGACATCTCGAGAAAATGGATACATAGTGAAATGGTCACCGCAGTAAGGAGGTTTTGTCTCATGTTGCACTGGAGGGTTCCTGAGCCATCGTGGTTGGAATTCAACACCGGAAAGTATATGTGAAGGAGTTCCAATGATACGCAGCCATTTTTCAAGATCGAAAGTGAATGCGAGGTATTCGAGTCATGTATGGGGAATAGGCTCGAGTCGGAGGACGAGCCGGATGAGAGTGGCAGAGAAAGCGAGAAGAAAGCTAATGATAGATAAGCGAAGGGAATTTTCGAGGCATAGTAGCTAAGCAATTGAAAGAGGAGGTTGAACTTAGTATTGTAGGCGTGGCTCTTCCTACAATTCATCGAATGAGCTTCTAGACTTGATCAACCATCGTGGCCAATAACTCGATATGTTATCGTTGTTGAAAAATTCAAATTCAAAACCAAATTGTTCAAAGTTTGGCAAAGCACATGTTCAAAGTTTCGACCAAAATTATTCAAAGGTAAATTGTTCAAAGTTTGGCTAAAAATTAGGTAATCACCAACCAAACTTTGACAATTTTAAAGGTTTGGTGAAATAGTGCTACCATGCATTCCTATAAATAGCTAATGTTCTTCATTTGTTAAGGCATCCCAAAATTGAGAGCAATTGCAAGTGAAGCAATCGAGAGAGTCGAGAGAGCTTCCACTGAGTGCTAGGAGAATTTATTCGGGTGTATCGGGCTATTGGGTTTTGTGAGTTTTTCCCAATTTGTAAATTCTCATTCGTTAGTAAAATTATCTTCCGCCTTTGCCTGCGGATGTAGGCTTTATACCGAACCACGTAAATTATCGTGGTCAATTTTCTTTGCAATTGTTTACACCACATTTAAGTTTCTCTGAAGTCACAGCTACCATCAATTGGTAATTTGCTCAACCCACGCTCCGCACAACAATTGGTATCGTAGTCAAGGTTCAGATTGGGGTATACAATACTATTCACAAATACGGATCGGATACGCACCATTTGTACTTGGAGAATAGTCTATTGTAAGTAAGTGTGTATTTTTGCATGTCTAAGAAAGTTCTCACTAACAAGACGATAAGAGTCTCAAGGAGTCCTGGTTTTAAGCTGGGACCATCGCGACCCTCCATTCTCCCTGAACTTTCTCGGTGCATTTATTCACGCCAAATAAACATCATGAGACTGCTTTTCAAGTGTGAATAGTTGTCAAGGCACCGATTATTCGAGGTCGAGAGGATGGCGTAAGCTGCCGCCGCCGCCTTCGCCGCCAAGCGACCACCGTGACTAATGCAAAGTTCAAGTGGAGAAATTCGATGGTACCAATAATTTTGGTACGTGGCAATGCGAGGTGTCGATGTCTTATGTCGCAAAGAGTCGGATCTCGCTCTGTAAGAAAAGCCTCGAAAAGATGGATGACAAGGAGTGGACAAAAATCAATAGACATGCATGTGGTACTATTCGCCTATGTCTCGCTAAAGATCAAGTACTCGCCATGAGGAGACATCAAGAAAGAATTCATGGAAGACACTCGAAGAAAAATATATGAAGAAAAGCCTCGAAAACAGCTTTATATGAAAAAAACTCTATCGATTCACACATGCACCGGTATGTCAATGAATAACCATGTGAACTCATTCAATAAAATATTAGCAGATTTGCTAAATTTGGATGAGAAATTCAAGACGAAGATAAGGCATCGTTGTCGTTGAATTCACTTCCCGATGAATATGACCATCTCACCACCACTTTGCTTCACGGGAAGGACAAGGTCACATTTGATGTCAGATGTAAGTGCATCAGAGTAATGTCGAGACCGTAAAGAAAGATAAAAAGGATCACAGTAGATACAAGCAGTGTAGTATTGACGAAGAAGAGGTCGCTCACAAAGCCGCAAACCCGAAAAATGGGCAAGTCTAAAGGTAGGCCCGCCAAAGATGAATGTGCTTTTGTCGCGAGAAGCGGCATTGGAAAAGAATTGTCCTAAGTTACAAAAGGGCAAGGCTATTTCTGATGCACGTGTAGCCGAGCATGATGAGGAGTCGAATTTAGTTCTGGTTGGCATGACATTGACATGTCAATCGATGAGTGGATTTTGATTCTGGTCGTACTTATCATACGTGTCCTAATAAGGGCTGGTTTTCTAGTTTCAAAGAGCTAGATGGTGGAGTTGCTTTTACGGGCAATGACAATGCTTGTAAAACCATGGGAATAGTTCAATCCAATTGAAGAATCACGATGGCTCAATCCATGTCTCGACTGTAAGTTCGCTATGCACCAAGCTTAAAGAAAAATCACATCTCATTGTGAGTCCTAGAATCCAAAGTGGCTTACAATCACTATGAGAGATGGGTTCTCAAGGTAGTAATCGTGCAATCGATCGATGATGAAGGGCACAAGAAGGAATAACTTGTACTATTTCCAGTGGAGTATAGCTATCGGATCAAGATCAACAGCTTCGAGAAACGATGCAGATTCGTGAGGCAACCAAGTCATGGCATATGCGTCGGGACATGCCTATGAAAAGGTTTGCAGACTTCGTTAGCAAGGCTTATCGAAGGTGCAAATTCTGCAAATTGAATTTTGTGAACATTGTGTTTCGGGCAAGCAAACAAGAGTAAAGTTTGGTTCAAGAATTCATAATACAAAAGTGGATTCCTGACTATGTTCATAAGTAATGCGTGGGACCTACCGTAGTAGCTTCTTCGGGAGGTATGCACTATTTTGTTACTTTTGTTGATGATTATTCAAGAAGAGTACGGGTGTATTCGATGAAGAACAAAAGTGAAGTTTCGAGTATATTTTGAAATGGAAGAAGATGGTCGAGACTCGGACCGGTCGAAATGTTAAAAGACTTCGCCGATAATCGCGGTGAGTACAAGAATGATCCATTTTACAAGTATGCCGAGATGAGGGCATCAGGCGACACTTCACTCGCTCGAGGTACACCACAACAGTAACGGGTGGCAGAACGCACGAACCGAACTATACCGAGAAAGTTCGTGTATGTTGTCCAATGCCGGATCGGGCAAGGAATTTTGAGTCGAGGTCGTCAGATATGCTGCGCTATCTAATTAATCGCTTGTCATCACCGCAATCGAGAGCAAAACACCCATGGAAATGCTGGACCGGTAAACCCGCTATCGATTATGATACTTTACATGTCTTCGGTTCCACCGCTTATTATCATGTAAAGGAATCTAAGTTAGACTCCAAGAGCTAAGAAAACATTGTTCACGGGTATAACTCATGGAGTAAAAGGATACCGCTTATGGTGTCCAGACACGAAGAAGATCATTTTCAGCAGAGATGTGACTTTGATGAATTAGTCATGTTAAAACAAAAGGATTCACAAAAGGATGACAACACCAGTGAGTATTCGCAGACAGTGGAGCTTGAAAAGGTTATAGATCGATCCAACTAAGTGTCAAGAGGCGATGATTCTCAATCAACCAAGACGAAGTAAGAGGTTCCGACTCATGAACCTTTAGAGCAACAAGATTCAATTGCATATGAAGGCCACTGAGAGAGATTCGTAGACCGCCGCTTTATTGATACGGTGGCCCATGACTTCCAATCGTAGATAGTGATGTTCCTTCCACTTACAGCAGTAAGCGAAGTAGCCCCGAAAATGTACAATGGAAGCAAGCAATGGATGAAGAAATGCGCCTCTTCAAAAAATGGAACTTGGAGTTAGTTACACCGCCTAAAGACAAAAAGGCAATCGGTGCAAATGGGTATATGCAAAAAGAATGGATTTCCGTAAGGATAAAATTCGATACAAGGCTAGATTGATAACGAGCGGTTACGCCGTAGAGAATGAATAGACTACAACGAGGTATTTTCTCCAACTAGAAACATTCGCCTATTCGGATTTTGCTAGCCATCGTCATGCAATACGATCCGGAGCTAGTTCAACTTGATGTGAAAACCGCATTCTTGCATGGTGATTTGGAAGAGGAAATCTACATGACTCACCAGATGGATTTAGAGTCACTGGAAAAGAAAATTGGTTTGCAAACCGACAAAGTCGCTTTATGGATCGAAACAATCTCCGAGGCAGTGGTACAAGCGATTTGACCGGCTTATGAAAGGGCCAATTAGTTGAAGTCTACACTACGCCTACAGCTGTAATCGCCAACCACAGTAGGCCGAGTATATGGCAATTACGGAGGCTATTAAAGAGGTCGTTTGGTTACAAGGCTTGCTTGAAACTCGGATCGATCCGAGAGCATGTTAACTTGTATCAGGATACCAAAGTGCTATTCACTTAGCAAAGAATCAAGTTTATCATGCGCTGCATCGAAGCATATTGACGCATCGATTTCACTTTGTGCGGAAATTATCGATGAGGGAAGATTCTTCTTCGAAAATCAAGACCGCAGAAATCCCGCAGATATGTCGACTCAAGCGGTGACAACGATCAAGTTTGAACATTGTCTAAACTTGATCAATATCCCGAAAGTTTAAAACAAAGGAGAAGGGTAGATTGGAGGATCATTTTATACAAGGAAGTTCAAGAATATTTTAAATCATGGCATGCAACCACAAAGATGCAGCCCACTTTGGGAATGATGGTTTGTTAGTAGCTCACCAGATTGGGTAAATCTTCACCGAGGTGGAGAATTGTTGAAAAATTCAAATTCAAAACTAAATTATTCAAAGTTTGGCCAAAATTATTCAAAGGTAAATTGTTCAAAGTTTGATTAAAAATTAGTGTAATCACCAACCAAACTTTGACAATTTTAAAGGTTCAGTGAAATAGTGCTACCATGCATTCTTATAAATAACTAATGTTCTTCATTTGTTAAGGCATCCCAAAATCGAGAGAGTCGAGAGAGCTTCCACTGAAAGTGCTAGTGAGAATTTATTTAGTGTATTGAGCTATTGGGTTTTGTGAGTTTTTCCCAATTTGTAAATTCTCATTCGTTAGTAAAATTATCTTCCGCCTTGCCTGCAGATGTAGGCTTTACGCCGAACCACGTAAATTATCGTGTCAATTTTCTTTGTAATTGTTTACACCACATTTAAGTTTCTCTGAAGTCACAGCTACCATCAATTAATAATTTGCTCAACCCACGCCGCACAACAATCGTAACCTGAGTAGAACCGGGTGTTATAAATCTTTTCAGGTGGCTAATAGATGAATGAAATTGATTCTCAAGTCTTTTCCAAGTTACTTTAGGAAATTCAAATTTGACTTCTGTTTCTAGATTTTCCTTATTTTTCTTCCGGTGTTTTATAGACAATAAGTCTTCAAACACCATTGTGGGAACCGGCATTTTGAGGAATCTGCATCCACTAGGAATCTACTTGGCTAATGAAAAATGGTTCAATAAAACATATTATCCAGAACTCCGATTCTTTATAATCGGTTATGCTTTGTCATCGTGCCTGCACTAAACGAACTCAATTCATTTTTATAAGACAGTCTGCTTGTTCACTCTATGAATTTACTGGCTTACCCAACAGCAGTGCAGTGACATAAGCACTTATTTGTAAGAGAAAACCGCAGATATCAATGTTGACACTCAACCGCTTCCTAATAGATCATAATTTGATATCTCTATTCTACTTCAAGATGGACTAATAACTATGGCAAGATGCGGACTCGCTGATGCACTTTTTCCCGCGGCCTCAATCAGCCTCGAACCTTCCAACAAAGGTCTCCAAACATGCCGAAAGCAGGACTGCTCTGCCTTCCGTCATGGCTTCAAACAAGACTGATCCTTCTCGCCGCGACGAGCTCGAGCAGGATTAGCCTCCTTCGTCCCTGCTCACTGCCTTCTCCAGAATGAGATCTCCTGACCTGCACTCACGTAAAACCGGTCGGGTCGCCAGGCGTTTCTGCGAAAACCCTCCGACGCCAAGTCAAGAATCGGTTTTCTTTTGGTATCTCCCTTAGTGAGGAAGACCTGAAAGATGAAAGTGGTATTATATCGCCTCTTTTGGATAGGTATGGCGTTTTTAGAGAGAATCAGATGAGAGAAATTTAGAAAGGAAGAACCTGTTCTCCAGCTATGCAGAATTCAATTTCTCTGTTTGTGAATTCGAAATGCCAACCTCTTTGTGTATCAAGAAGTCCAACCCCCGCCGCTCTCCCTCGCTTCCTTTTATACTGCTTTTCCCTCTTTTCCCTTTCCAGTCTGTCCACTCCCACGCCTAGTGGTGTCCGGGTCCCTCCGACAACGATTTGGAGGAATATTCCTGTGGATGAGCTACTGCTCCTTTAATCCGACGCACGTGGCCGATCACTCATGCTCGGCAAGCGCAGTGGAATGATGACACCTCGGTGGCACGTGCCGATCACCGACAACAAAGGTCATCTCTCCACCACGTGGGACCCTTGTCGACACCAAAAGGTATGCCAAGATTCCGAGAAAACTGGCCTGCCGCCTCGGCCTGGTCTTGCCCAACAGGCTCGTGGAACTCATGAAAGGTGAAAGATGTGCTCGATTCCCGACCTTGACCATCTTGACCTGATGGATCGACATCGAGCAGCAGTGCCCTGGCCTCGACCTCGACTCAGCTTTGACCGACATACCGACCTCGAGCATAGTGCTCTGGCCTCCGACCTCGACCAGCCTTGACAAGAAGGATGCTTCGAGCCAGGCCGTCCCCGAGACGCCTTACCCAAGCCTGAAGGGCTTCATGGGTCCGTCTCGACATTTACCTAAACACTCATCCCCCGCCTAGTCTTTGAGTGAAACGAGATAAGACTGAAACTCAAGAATGATGGGCCGACTCGCTACTTTTCCTTTTCCCCATGCTCCCAAACCGCTCGCCACTTGAATCATTTCTCATTTAAGACGGACACGTGGTCGATCCCACACTGCATTTGAAATTTAAAGAGACGTGACCTAAAAAGTCGCTGTCCTCGAAACGCACGCCGCCACTGAAAGCGACGCGCCTTCTTCTTTAAAAATCCCCAACTTCTTCAATCGCTCCTCTATTTGCTTATTTCTCATTCTAATTCAAAATTCATTTGCTCTCCCTTGCTTACCTGGCCTTCTTCTTTCCGTCAAAGCGGCTTCCGGCCACCCATACCTCCTTTCGTGTTCGTGTACCACTCGATCTTCCATTTCTCCACTGCTTCTTCTTCTCGCACCTCGTTAATCCATACCCTTTGAAAATGTCGAATCCCCAAGATCCCCGTAGGATGTCATCTGAGGACTCTTCCTCTTCTAGCGAGGCATGCCTCTCAAGTATAATCCCCGCGAGGGATTCTAGTCCCGAGAGGGATTACCCGCTACCGAGACCCACCAAGATCGTAGGGTAAGGGCCACCAGAGGTCCGAGCGTGGGAATACCCCATAGCACCACTTGAATGTCAAACCTCTCAATCTGAGTCGAACTGCACTTGTGGAGACTCTACCACATTCTCGATAGTGTAATTCCGAGGTTGCTGTGCAGGGTGAAATCCTCACCGCCTCCCACGGGTTTACAACCTTCTATTCGGAGTGCTTCAGATGGGGTTAGTGCTGCTCTCCAATCTTATTTTCGCCGGGTTTTGTCCTGGTTTCGCCTCGCCCCGGGCAACCGAACCCGAATGGGTGGAGAGTCCTTTCCGGCTCTTCGCTTGTGGAAACGCCGCGATCCGGATGAGCCCTTGGTAGGGAAATCGACACCTCTACCACCTTAAGTGCAGCCCAAAGCGATGCCGGGTTGGTATTATCTTACCTCCAACTAAGGGTGAAGCCCATCACCGATCTCCCTACCTCCGTGGCAACCGGAAGAGCAAGTTCTTCTTCGCTGGGAGAGTGGGCACGCAGACTGTCAGACTGAGGGAGTCCCTCCAGCTCCGCATGCATTTCGCACCCGTGTCACTTATCTTCCTCATGGATTTTGCTTTAGTTTTCCTGCTCGCTCTGCTTTCATTGTTATGCTTTGTTGCTTTTGCAGCCTCCCGGGTGCTTCTTATTCAATCCGTGGCTCGGCTTCGAAGCACGCAGTGCAGATCGCCTTGCAAACGCAAGCTCGTGCAGTGGAGTCGCTGACAACTCGTAGCTTTTGTGAGTCCAATCTAGTTCCAAGCGAAGCAATGATCGGCAGGATGCGCGAGCTGCTGCACAGTGCGCTGGGGACAATCAAGCTCGCGAGTACCTCCAAAAGACCACGAGCAGTAATCAGTGCTCCGCCTCCTCCACCGAGCTTCGCTTCTTCTTCTGCCGCAGATCGAGCTGCTCAGAGCAGTGGTCCTCCTCAGAGACATGAGGATCACCGACCCACCTGCCCTCAAACCAAGAGGTGCAGGAACAGAGTCACCCTACTGCTCCGAGCCTTACCATGGGCTTACGTACTTAAGAGTCGACCGACTGTGTTTCGAACGAGATGAGACCCAGACTCTCGAGTGTCTGCTCAAGATCTTCCAACTGGCTTCCTCCCGAGCTTCAGCATCCGCAACTGTGCTCAACGAGATAACTCCGAGTTCCCGTGAGGAACTTCAAGCAAAGCGTTCGTAGCTTGAGCAGTGCTTTGAACGAAAGCGTATGGAGGAGAATCAAAACTCACTGGATTTAAAATATAAATTTTGGCAGAAGACAAAGCAGCTGGTCGACTCTAAGCGTCTCCGGCTCGGTAAGGAGTCGAGTGAGACCAAGAACGAGTCAAGCATGCTCGAAAGGACCTGGACACTCGTAAGTCTTGCATGCAAGCAGCTCTTGAGGGAGAAGCTTCGCCTTCAAGAACAGATTGACACTCAAGGTCCACCTTACACCGAGTACAACACCAAGGCGACTCCAACTATGAATGCCTCATGTATGCTTTTGGCAAGGCATACCCCGGCTCGACATGACTAGTGGTCAAGTGGTATGTAGCCGAGTACATGAGCAATCCTCGAGCCGCCCGATCAGAGCCCCAAGGTGTCGAAAGAGAACTCGCTCCTTCTCCTTCCAATGCTCCTCCCGCCAAGCTCCTCGCTGCCGCCCCGCAGATGCCGATCTTCCACCACGCCAAGACGCCCGGCCGATGTCGCTTCTTCCTCTCGCACCGAGTGACTTGACTCGCTTTTTATTTTTATTATTTTTTTTTTTTTACATATTACATATGTAATATTTTCAAGAGAAATAAAAGATACATGTTCGAACAATTCGCTGATCGCCTCCTGCATACATTCTCATGCCCTATATAATCGACCGAATGTGCTTGCTAAGTAAAAAATTTTCTAAGTGTTGTACATCTTTATTTATGAATGCATGGTAGAATTTTGCTCCGACTTAGGCCAAGTAAGCCTTAAGTCTATATTACGAGCTCATTTGACTTGCTTGAGCCTCGCGATTTGGCTCTCATAGACAACGTCCCGCCTCGAACTTAGTGCCTGGGATTCTTGGACAAGGGTTCCTTCAACCCCTGCCGGCCTCAGAATCGACCCGAGGTCTTCCGATAATACTCCCACTCGGTTTTCAAACAACCCGAAGCTATGCACCGTCCCGCCTAATAAGTTAGGCTTGGGACTTCTGCCGAGGAGCTCTTCTTCCGCCGAGCCTTTTAATCGACCCGAGGTCTTCGATGATACTCCCGCCTCGGTTTTCGGATAACCCGAGCTGTGCACCGCCCCGCCTAATAAGTTAGGCTTGGGACTTCTGCCGAGGAGCTCTTCTTCCGATCGAGCCTTTTAATCGACCCGAGGTCTTCTCGATGATACTCCCGCCTCGGTTTTCGAGATAACCCGAGCTAGGCACCGTCCCGCCTAATGAGTTAGGCTTGGGACTTCAGGCCGAGGAGCTTCTTCTTCCTCGAGCCTTTCAATCTACCCGAGCTTCGAAACACTCCCGCCTCCGGTTTTCAACAACCCGAAGTTTCAGACCGTCCCGCCTAATGAGTTAGGCTTGGGACTTCCGCCAAGGAGTTCTTCTTCCGCCGAGCATTTTAATCGACTCGAGGTCTTCCGAAGACACTCCGCCTCGGTTTTCGGATAACCCGAAGCTAGGCAACCGTCCCGCCTAATGAGTTAGGCTTGGGACTTCATGCATGAGGAGTTCTTCTTCCTCGAGCCTTTCAATCTACCCGAGCTTCGAAAACACTCCCGCCTCGGTTTTCAACAACCCGAGTTTCTAGACCGCCCACACTTAACGAGTTAGGCTTGGGACTTCCGCCAAGGAGTTCTTCTTCCGCCGAGCATTTTAATCGACTCGAGGTCTTCTCGATTCACTCCCGCCTCGGTTTTCAAATAACCCGAAGCTGAGACCGTCCCCGCCTAATGAATTAGGCTTGGGACTTCCGCCGAGGAGCTCTTCTTCGCTCGTTCTTCATTTTGAACTTACATTATAAATGTTTTTCTCATTCTTACATACATTTGTACTTTTACATATCCCATCTCGGATGAAATATTTACATTAGCCTTGCAATACAAGAAAACCTATTGAAAATACTTCTTCGTGAGTTGCGCTGCTCCATGGCCTCGACCTCTCGTCCATCCTGACGAGCCACCCAGATGCTCCTCGGTCCCGCTAGTTGAGTGACTCGACACTGACCTTCCCAGCCTCGGTCCTAATACACCTCGCCTCGGGTCCTTCGTGTTCTCGTTGACTTTCCTTAACACCCAATCACCCACCCGAACCCATGAACGTGTACCTTTCGTTGTAATAACGAGCCACCTCCGCTGATATTCTCAAATCTTGCGCCACCCTTCTCTTTTTCTTCCAAGCAGTCCAGCCTCGCACATGTGCTCGTTGTTTTGCTTCCTCGTCAAGTGCTCCGTCCGGCAGGTCCCCATTCCTATTTCAACTGGAACCACCGCTTCACGACCAAATGCCAAGGAGAACTGGGTCTCTCCAAGGGCCGCTTTGCGTGTGGTTCTCAGACGCCCACAAGACACCGTGCAGCTCGTCCACCCATGCCCCTTTGCTCGCCCAGCCTTGTCTTCAAGAGGCGCTTTATTGTTTTATTCGCGCCTCTACTTGCCCATTGGCTCTGGTGCGAGGAGAGCAGTAACTTCAGCTCTATCCCCGTGATTCCGCGTAAATCTCCGAATCCTGCCATTATCAAACCGCCTCCCATTATCTGAGTGACTAATGCATGAGGTATCCCATACCGCAAATGACATTCTTCCAAACGAAGTCGCTGGTTTTACCTTCTGTGATGCCGCTAAGTGCTCCCACTTCAACCCATTTGGTGAAATAGTCAATCGCGACTACGGCATGGGTGGCGGATGCTTTCCCTTCGGCAGCTGGTCCGATCAAATCAATTCCCCATCGAGCAAACTGCCACGGTGAATTCATCACCGCCAGTTTTCCTGAGGTCGAGTTAAGTGATTGGCAAAGCTCCGCAACTCTCGCAGCCTTCGCCTTCTCCCGGCATCTCGGTGCATGCGAGGCCAAAATACCCTCGCCTCAAGGCCTCGAAAGCCAAGGACCTCGCACTGTAACGATTTCCACAAACTCCCTCATGTATCTCTCTCGAGGACGTAATCGCCTCTTCTCGGTCTAAGCACCGCAGCTAGTGGGAGGTGTACCTCGTCTCAGAGTAAGACTCCATCGACGAGAGTATACCCGGCCGCTTGCACCTCAATTTCCTTGCTCGCTTCTTATCACCGCAGATCGTCCCTTCCTCGAGGTAAGACGTGATCGGCTCCATCCGTGTATTGCTCACCGATAAGCTCATCACTGTCCTTCCGCCGATACTCGAGCACGCTTTCATTTCTATAGGATAGATTTTGGAAACTCGGGATCCGAGGTGGTCGCCAAGCTGAGCTAACATGTCACCGAAAATTCTTCTCCTCGGTATTTGCCTCCACCTCGATGACCGAAAGTTCCCCATCGCCTTCCTTACCTTCCGAGCGTAGGCATCCATCTTCTCCCTTTGCCTCGAAGCTCTCGCCGAGGTGATTCTGCTACCAACTCGTGAGTCCTGCTCAAGCTTTACCTCCTCCGCTTCACTACCGAGGCGTAGCTTCACCGCTTATTACAGCCTTCATACTCTGCTTGATTATTAGTTACTTCAACTCTAATCTCACAACAGATTGCATCTCTTCCCTTCCTGACTCAAAAGCACAACTCCTCGCCTCCCGCCTCCCGACTCCGCAGGATCCATCTATCGTGACAATCCAGTGTTGGTCGAGGCCCTGGAACCCGGTACGGGCTCGCTCTCCATCTCCTCGCCTCTCGCTGCACTCGACCACGAAGTCACCTAACGACCGTGCTTTTATCGCCGCCGGGTCGGTAATTCGTGTCAAACTCGCTTAATTCCACCGACCATTTCACCAACCTTCCGTAAGTCTCGTGTTTGTACAAAGTTTGCCCGAGAGGTTGATCACCGTAACCACCACCGAATGTGCCTCGAAAATAAGGCCCCGCCGGTCACGCGACTGTGGCTAGGCCCATTTCTCCATCGGTGGATACCGGTCTCCGCTCTATCAACGCCTCCGCTAGTGTAATAAATGTGGCACTCGCACTTCGACTCTTCCCTTACCGTGATCGAGCTCGCTGCCCATCGGGACACAACTAAGTATAGATACAAGACTTCTCCCGCTCGAGGTGTTGACAAGAATGGAGCTTTCAACAAATACTCTTTCACCGCTGAATGCCGCCTCGCATTCAAAGCGCCCACTTTGTCTTTCTTCCCTTCTTCATTTCTGGAAGAAGACGCCAGATTTATCCGTGGCTCCTGGATACGAACCCGCTGAGAGACGCTAGCTCGCCGGCCGACTTCAGATCTCTTCGAGGCTACGAGGGACCTCATTTCTATCACCGCCTCCGATCTTCTCCCAGTTGGCCTCGATCCCCCGTGACTCACCACTGAATCCTAAGAATTTTCCTCGAACTCACCCCGAAAGCACATTTTTCTGGGTTTAACTTCATTCTAGACTTCCTTAGGAGTGCGAAGGTCTCCTTTAGATGCTTTACATGCTCCTCCGCGATCTTTGATTCGGTGATCATATCATCTACATATACCTCCATAGTCCGACCGATCAACCGGCTTGAAAACCTTGTTTACTAGCCTCCTGCACGCCGCCTCGCATTCTTTAGGCCGAAAGGCATGACCTCAGAAGCAAGACAGATTCTCGATCGGTGATGAAAGTCAGACACCCTCGTCTGACCGGTGCATGGAATTTCGTTATATCCCGAGAATGCATCCATAAAGCTTAAGAACCCGTGTCTCCGCCAGAGTCCACCACTGGTCTATCTTCTAGAGTGGAAAGCTATCTTTCGAGCGTGCCTTGTTCACGCCTCGTGAAGTCAACACACATTCTCCATTTCCCATTTGCTTTCTTCACCAAGACCACATCTCGAGATCCATTCTGGTAGGATACCTCCCAGATGAATCCCGCTCAGCAGCTTTTCAACCTCGCAGCTGATGGCTTCAGATCTCTCCGGTCGACGCACCTCCTCTTCTCGCTTACCGGCTTAGCATCTTTCCAGATCGCCACCGTGACACGCCACTTCCGGATCGATCCCGCATATCATCATGCGTCCATGCGAACACATCTCGCGGTGCTCGCAGACATTCCACCAACTTTTCCTTCAATCGGCCGCTAAGTGCCCGAGCCAATCCTGACTTTCTTCCTGGATCTTCCGCTATCACCTCGAGCTCCTCCAACTTCCTCAACCGGCTCTCGCCTCCGCCTCGATTCTCCCTCGTGGTCTCAGCGAGGTGATCTCAGATAGTTTCCTCAGGCAACAACAGAAGCAGCTCCTCGCCACCCTTCGGTCGCTTTCACGACCCCTATAACTCCATTTACTCTGTGACTTCGTGGCTAAGTAATGGGTTGACAAAGACGCATTGGTCGATCCTCATAAATGGCCTCCCTAGAATCGCCTCGGTACGGGCCGGTTTCATCTACCACCACGAAATCCAAAGATCATATTCTTCTCGAAAGGCTTCGAGCCCACTGGTTACCGCCAACTCGATGATTCCTGTGGGTATTAGCTTTCCTCCCGAATCCCTTCAAGGAAGTGCTCAGATGCTCGAGGCTCGCTACTGCTATTCCTAAATCCTCGAGTGTGGATTTGAAAAGAATATCTACCGAGCTCCCCGAGTCAACCAAGATTCTGATCAACTTCCTTGTTCGCTATGCCGGCTTTCACCACTGTAGCATCTTCACGGGGTACAAAGACCCTCCCCATCTTCATCTCGTCCACATGATTGGCACCGCCGAACCTTGGCCTTTTGGTCGCAGTGAGCCGTGAACAGGACTTCTACCGACAAAGCAAAGATATCTCGCAATAGTTTTTTCTGCCCTGCTGGAACTTCCTACCATCGCCGGTCCAACTCGAAATTACCCTCGTGGATGGTGGTTCCAGATTCATTTCAGTAGGCTCTGATTGCCTTCTTCAGTCGTTGTTCAACCACCGGTGCCCCCTCTATAAACTCATCCAGTATCGATTTCTAACCAAATCTTCCACTGGTTTTTCAAATCACCAAGACCGCTGATGTGGCGTGGCCGTGATCTCCATGGAAACGCAGAAATCGTCCCCTCGCCTCCGCTATACCGGTGTGGTCATCTACGGCTGAGGGCTTAAGCACCACGCCTCGCCCACTCAAGTATCTCTTCAAGAGATACCTTCAACTTCAGATATCGTCCGTAGCGGTGGCTCTGCTCCACTACTTGCACCGCCCCTATCCCTCGGAAGCTTCAGCGGGGCGGCAGAACGATCACCCTCGTCATGGCCCACCTCCGATCTACTCCTATGGCCGGGTCATGGATACGTGGCCATCGTGACGCCCAGATTCTCTATGATCCCTACTGAGATCTCGCGGATGGTCTGGGGACCATCCGCGTGGGGAACCTCTCGACACGGGTCAGACAGTGGCAGCCTTGGCCTCGTCACCTTGGAGCCCGTGGTCCCCTGCAGGCTCCTTTCTCCTTCCTTCTGCTCCAGCCAACCTGCTTCACTTCTCGCCATGCCTTTTCTTCTTCAATTACCATATCCAGCTTTACCTGCTCACACGCATCCGAACACGAATCTGATCAAGGACTCCGCAGGTTATACCATGGTCTCCCCATTCGAATGCCATCCTTCAATCCTCTCAAAGCTCGGGATGGTCGAACGCACCAAGATCTAGGACCGATCCGTGGTATCTCTTGATGAATTCCCGAGGGACTCCCTTCTTTCTCGCCTCACCTCCGACTACCCATCATGTCATCCTCGTGGTCACCGCTACTCAAATTGTTCCGCGAACTCCCCGCACATCCTGCTCAAAACTCAAGATACTTCCCGTGGAGCCTCATGGCACCATTCTCTCGCCTCTTCCTCAAGAGCGAGCTGGAAGGCCCCGCGACCTCCGGTCACCGACTGCACCTTGCACCCCGTCACGTCATCGAACCGCCTACGTGTATTAATCGGGTCACTCTTTCCCAATATCGAGATCCGGAAGCGAAAGTCACGCGGATCGTGGACACCCATAATCTCCGGCGAGAGAGGGATTCATTGTCCAAAGATTATTCGCCACCTGACTCTTTCTTGCCTCCAAGATCTTCCACAACTCAGTGCTAACCTCACTGATTTCTCCCTCCAACTCCTCCGCACGAGAGGTCGGACCGCCTCCCGCAAATGCTGACTGAGACCCCTTTCCTCCATGTTCGCTTCTTCTCTCATCGTGACATTCTGGTGCCTCGAGGTCTTGGGCTTCATCTCCGCGATTTTCCCGAACATGACCATTCCTCTACTGACTCCGGACATCGCAGCATGCTTTTTCTCCGTCCCTCCCTCGAATTCTTGTAATGTGGAGGTCATAATCTCGATCCGCTTTTCCATCCGATCCATCCTTTCCCGATCTCCCTGCTCGGGCCTCATTGGCCACTTCTCTCAGAGTCATCGATTCTTCAGACTTACTCCTCTTCTACCGCTTCCCTCATCGCTGTGTTTTGTGTGTCTTCAATGTATTAGAAATCGGCTTTTGGCCGATCCCCACAGATCGGCCGCTAAAAGAATGTTGATGCACTTTTTCCCGCTGCCTCAACAGCCTCGAACCTTCCAACAAAGGTCTCCAAACAACTCGAGCAGGACTGTCTCGCCTTCCGTCATGGCTTCAAACAAGACTGATCCTTCTCGCCGCGATGAGCTCGAGCAGTGATTAGCCTCCTTCGTCCCTGCTCACTGCCTCTCCGTAATGAGATCTCCTGACCAGCACTCACGTAAAACCGGTCGTGGTCGCCGGCGTTTCCACGAAACCCTCCGACGCCAAGTCAAGAATCGGGTTTTTCGTATCTCCCTTAGCGAGGAAGACCTGAAAGATGAAAGGGTATTATATCGCCTCTTTTTGGATAGGTATGGC
>CM046816.1:31512174-31526978 GCA_025617385.1 Murraya koenigii | reverse complement strand
TTTTGATGATATTTTGGTATATTTTGTTGATGTGGTGACGCATTTAGACCATTTGAAGATGGTTTTAGAAGTGTTAAGAAGATACAAGCTTTACATTAATATAAATAATTATAGCTTCGTATAGAATAATATGGAGTTTTTGATTTTATTATCGGTGCGGATAATGATTCGAGCTATTGAGTTAAAAATACAAGTCATTAGAGAATGGCCTATGTCCAAGACAATAGGTGAAGTTAGGAGTTTTCATAGCCTAACAACGTTTTATAGGAAGATCATTCGTGGTTTTAATACGATAGTTACACTTATTACAAAATGCTTGAAAAAGAGAAATTCAAATGGGGAAGAATAAGAGGCCAATTGTGCTTTACTAAATGAGAAGTTGTCTCATCGCTCCTTGTATTGGCCTCATCGAATTTCAACAAGTTATTTGAAGTTAAGTATGATGCTTACGGAAAAGAATTAGAGTTATTCTTTCCTAAGAAGGGCGACCAATTGAGTATATAAGTGAGAAGTTGAATGAGGCACGATGAAGTAGTCTACTTATGACCAAGAGTTTTATGCTATCCTTAAAGCTTTGAAGACTTGGGAGCATTACTTGATTGCAAAAGAATTTGTGCTATACAATGATCATCAAGCATTAAAGTACTTTAATAGCGAACTTGTGCTATACAATGATCATCAAGCATTAAGTGAGAAGTTGAATGAGGTAGATGCATGAGATGGATAAGTTATATCGCGAAGTTCACTTTTGTCTTTAAGCATAAAGTTTAGGCAACAAAATAAAGTGGCGAGATACGTTAAGTAGGCGAGTAACTTTACTAGTATCTCTAGTCAATGAAGTTCTCGATTTTGAGTGTCTTGAAGGAGTTGTATCGCGAAAGATGATGACTTTGGACACATTTGAGATCGTTGCATTAACCATCAAAATGTGGATGATTTCTTAATATATAATGGATATTTAGTCAAGACCAACCACTTATTTGTGCCTTGTGAGTTCTTTGCGGGAGCAAATAATCAGTGAGTTGTAAAGAGGATGATTAAGCGGACACGTGGCGTCGAGACAAGACTAAGGTGCTTATAGAGGGAGTTATTATTGGCCTCAACTAAATAGGGACGTCACGTAAGATTGTACACAGGTCATTAGATTTGCCAAGAAAGCAAGGGACATGTATAGAATACTGGTTTCTACATGCCTTTACCTATTCATGAAAATATTTGGTTAGATCTTTCTATGGATTTTGTGTTAGGGTTGTCGCGTACAAAGATGGGTTGAGGTTTGATATTAGTAGTGATGGATAGAGTTTTCAAGATGGCACATTTCATTGCATGTAAGAAGGCTGAATATCTTTGCTTGATGGCATATTTATTCTTCTAGGAAGCAGATGCGTTTGCATGAAATTCCAAAGATTATCACTTCGACGAGGACGTGAAATTTATTAGTAAGTTTTGGCGTCATCTTTGGAATAAGTTTGGTATGCGATTCGCGGTTTAGTTAGTACTTTCCATCTACAGACAGATGGGCAAGCGGATGTGGTCAATCACACTTTGGATAATGTGTTACAATGTGTGTGTGGTGACAAGTAGCTGAGCCGGGAAGCTGCATTACTTCGAGTTGAATTCAGCTTATAATAGCATGGTGAATCGATCAAATTGCAATGCACCTTTTGAGATTGTCTATACTAGTTCTCCAAGATAAGTTTGTGACTTGCACTGTCATGCCACCAGCAGATTGCAGTTAGGGAAGCAAGGCGATGAGATAATACAACAAAAATGCTTCGAAGATTCAAACGAAAGCTCGAGCTCACTTGGAGGCTACCAATGTAAAGTACAAGGTTGAAGCGGACAAGCATCAATGTAAGAAAGTGTTTGTTGAGGGTGATTTAGTGATGGCATACCTATGGCGAAGTCAATTTCTCGGCATTCACGCCAAGTTGGAGAAAGCATAAGTATGAATCGTTTCAGCGTTGCTCGAAAAATTAATGATAATGCTTATGTACTTGATTACACGACAATTGGAATATTTCTCACACTTTCAATATAGGTGATTTGTTTGAATATCGCCACGATGATATGGAGTTATACAAGCCTAACTCGAGGACGAGTTCTTTTTCAAGTGAGGGAATTGATGTAGAATGTTGTGTATTGCAAGCGTAGAATCGCTTTCGGATGGCATAACTTTGATTACAGGTATCCATTTATGGCAGTATAATATCTAGTTTCAAAGCTTGCGACGAGACAAAAACTAGAAGAACTAAGGTTGTTCTAGTCTATGCTCGGCTCTGAAAATTCTTTTCTTTCGTCGTTATAGATTTTAAGATTTTTTTATTATAGATTTTAAGATTTTTTCTTATTTTTCATTATTCTTATAAGATTTTTATTTTTTTCTACAACTTAGATTTTGTTTCGTTTTTCTTTGTCTTTTTTATTTCAAATAAGAAAATTTTATCATAGACTTATATTTCAAATTTATTTATTTTAATAAATTCATAATATTTAAATTTATTATAAAAAAACCTTAAAATCTTAATTTTATTCATTCAATTTTTTTTAATATTATTAAAAAATATTTAATTTCCATCTCAACAATCTTTCGGCTTTCCTCATATTTTCACGGGTTCGTTTGCTTGCCTTCAAAGTTCAAAGTTCGAAAGAGCGGAGGCGTTTCAGTCAAACTGATTGATGTACAAAAATGCCCCGCGTCGGATTGACATAGGCTTGGCAGGTGTCCTACACATGTCTGATTCGTATTCATCATGAGTGATGCTATCACCCGTCCATTACAAAGCCCTTTATATCAAGCTTAATTTCAAAGATAATTTTATTACAGCGTCTCCTCCCACTCCCATTTCCAACACTTTCTTTCAACTTCCAAAAATAACCTTTGTTGCTATTCTTCTTTAATAAATCGCTTCTTGATGCAACATTTTATCTTTGCTTTACTTTCTCAATAATTCCCAACGAACGATTCTCTATCTCTCATTCTATTTGGTAAAGAAAACAAAATAGGCACAAAATTTAATTGTATCCTAGCATACTTATATTAATAATCTGTGAAAACTTTACAAAATTATTTTTTTTACAAAAATAAATTATAAATACGCAAATAAAACTTGTTTTAAATTAAATTTTTACTCTTTAAATTGATTTGTTTAACTGTTTTGATTTAAAGAGTTTGTAATAGAGAGAGAGATTGGGTGAATTAAATAAAATATAACTCTTTAATACAATATACTATTTAAGATATAAATGATAATAAAAAGTAGAACCAATTAATGAAAATTATATGAAATGATATATTTTGTGTCAATTGACATAGACGACGTTAATTCAAACGATGTGCTTTATCTTACGGACACAATCCAAAATATTAATAATAATTATATAGAAAAACATAATGCATCAACGAAAACTGAAAAAAGGCCACCTAATTAAAAGCCGCCTAATAAGCTTTCTAATTCTAATTTTCTAAGTACGTGGGGATAAGCTAATCTGAAAGCCACTTTTCCCGTGACTGAACTTACTCAGCATGTGGCAATAGTTAACCTCCAGACGGAATAGGTTGGTTGAATAAACAATCCCAGCTCCTACGCAAGTTGTTCGAAACGAGTCCAAAAACTTTGGCAAAGAAAAGTTTCGGTCAGTCAGCTTGGTAATATTGTTCCCGGCAGATGCAAAAAGATGTCCACAAATCCCATTATCTTTAAACCAGCTCGCTGGAAGATTAAAAGAAAGATCCGCAAATGCAGATACAAAAGCTTGTCTTCCGGACTCTGCAGGCGCAGCGAAAAGTGATGGAGAGGGAATTGGAAATAAATTACCATCAAAGGATAATCGATTGGGCAAAAAATTTTGTCCTCTTCCAATTGGAAGAACAACACCACTAGATATTCCAAAATTTAGAGCAGCAGTATTCCCACGGAATCCAACGGGAACGGCAAAGCGAAGATCAAACTGCTGGCGCAGAAACCGAGTACCAATTTCAGAGGTAGAAAAAAACGCATATCCTCGAGTCGGCCTCAGAAGAGAGTTTGTCTTGTCAAACTTATAGGTGTAAGTTAAAGACGAAAGCAAATCATGTCCGCCTCCATGCAAGGTTCGCCACGCAAGATTGCATCCCAAGTCATGATGATGATTTGAAAATAATCCGAGAGAGAGCCCCAGGGATCGCTCTTGAGATAGCAGGTATAGCCGCGCTCGTGAAGTTGATAGACGATCTAATATTCTCACGAGAGACACTCCAGCACTAACCTCTGCTGGTGAATACACACCAACACCAACAAAAGGATTGACCTCTGCTGCCGAGCCGGAGTCGGACCCCGAGCCTGAGCCTGAGCCATATGGCAACAAAATGTATGAAACCGGCCCTATGTGGTCGGGAGGAAGGATATTCTCTTCAAGCTCAATGATGACATTCACCGTCCCCGGTGGTCCTGTTGCATCTTCGCACCTGACAAGGACCCCGAGAGAGTACGACCACTTCTTATCTCGATCTCGCAATTTGTTAATGACGATCTCCGTGGCATCCCTAATCTGGAGCCTTGTAGTCGCGTTTTTAACCGCCTCGAATTCGGCTTCGATTGAGTGAACTCTCGCGCCGTTTCTAGACTTTCTAAAAATCACATCGTTGACGCGCACATTCCCGAGCATCCGTGCCTTCCTTTCCTGGAGTTCAGCTTCCAGCCTCTCGCTTATGACAAATTCTTCCCTCAATTCGTTAATCGAAGCGTCGAGGCGCTTTTCTTCTTCCAATCTAATACTCTCTGCGTCTGCCTTCAACATTGTTATTGACAAGAAAGTTGGACAGAGGGCTATCGAGCGCTATTTTTTCTTTTTACTAATAATTGCTGGTGAAAAGAGCGGTAGGATTATATTATATCAATATATAAGAGATGAGAAGACGAGTGTTAATTTGTCTTTTGGCTAGGGTTCGGAAGGAAACCGCATTAGAAGAGTGTTCGTCTCTGATTAGGTTTTGGAATTTTAAAGCGAATAAGTATCGGAGAGTATGTATCTTATTGGGAAAGAAACACAGGAGAGCTGAGCTAATATATAGCGTGGCTATTCAGTGGTTTATTATGTACTCCTTGTGCAAGAAGGATAATATGTATAACCTTCTCTGATGAGGAAATCAAAGAACTAAATCAATCTCTGTACAGAAACAAATTTGACTCCAGATGCGCCAATACATATTTGCCTTCTTAAATTACAACACGCACACGCATAAACCGAATTACAAAATTCTCTAGAACTAGTAAAACGTTAAGAGTTACAAGCCGTCTCTGCTTAAAACCATATTACTATGATACAATGTGAACTGGAAATATAAACTCAATTGAGAACAACAAATCTCTTGCCACTGCGTTTCTCTTATTCTCACATTAGTTCAAGCTAAAGCCAATCTGCCTCTTCCAGCACTATTTCGATTCTAATTTTTAAATTGAATCTTTCTCCTATAACAATTTCACCTCGATCAGTTATGCAAGGAAGTCATCACACTGTCACCAACATAGTCTAATGAGAAGTCTTGGTAATCAAATACCTTCTTGACGCAAGTAATTGCATCATTTTCTATTTGCGATTGGAAAATTGCTGTCATATGGCAATATTTTGCAACTGGACACTAGCTATAGTAAATTAAGATTACCATTGCATGACCTTTAGCCGATGCAAAGAAGTCACCAGCTATTATATCCCACTCATTCCCCAAATCCTGTTCTATTTTTCATATTTTCTACCCAAAATACGTCATTTACATTCTAATTAACATTTTGTAATTTCAAAATATGAGATATCATATGAAAGGTAACAATTATAAGCCTAACAGAAATTGTAAAATCAATTTTACAAACCAATTATTAATCAGAATTATCCATTACAGCCTACAAATCAAGTGAAAGATATCACTTGTGTTGCCTCCACCACTTCATGACCACTACGAATCAAGTGAAAGATATCACTTGTGTTGCCTCCACCACTTTATGACCATGCAATAGGAGCAGATCTTTCCTGATATCAGATCATTCAATCAGATTTTGGTAAGGATTTAATAAATGTGTAAGGGTAATTTTTGGAAGGTCAGTACACCCTTAAAAAAAAATGTGTTTTGATACCGCACAATCACATTATAAGCCAAACAATTCAAATTAAAAAGAAAAGTAATAAGCCTAATATAAACAAGTTGTAAAATCAATATTACAAACCAATTATCCATTACAATCTACAAAATTACAATCTACAAATCAATTATCTCAAAATTTACCACCCAACAGTCTCACTTGAAATCCTATTTACCACTTCAAGACACTTAACATTTGTTGAACTGTAAGTAAGACTCAAAATATAAAAGATGTCTAAAACAGTATTTCAAGACACTAACATTTGTTGAGGCACCTGCAGAATCAAGTGAAAGATATCACTTTTGTTGCCTCCATCACTTCCAAACCATGTAAGAGGAGCAGATCTTTCCTGAGATCAGATCATTCAATCAGATTTTGGTAAAGATTTAATAAAATCAACCCATTACATACTGTGTTGAAGAAAGAAAAGGAATCCGAAGATAATCAATAAAATCTAGTTATAGTAACCAAGTAATTATTCTCTAAGGGTAATTTTTGGAAGGTCAGTACACCCTTAAAAAAAAAGTGTGTTAATACTTTACAATCAGATTATTTAAATTAAAAAGAAACAAGAAAAAAAAAAAACTAATATTACCTTAATATCAGCTCTCTTCATCTCTATTTAAAGGGCAAGATTACACACCATTTTTATGCATAACACTTAACTACTACCTCATACTTTTCATGGATTCAACAAGTTCACATCAAACATTGGTATCAAGCAGCCAAGAATGGGGAGGCTGAAGGGAAGAAGTTAATGGAAACCTCATTCGCTTCTCATAGAAAATACCTAAGTGCAAAAAAAGAGCTGTTGCAAAGGCATCGGAATCAGATGACAACCCAAACAAGCAATACTATAGCTGTATGGACAGCAACATGGCTGTGGCTATTTCAAGTTTTGGATTCTATCTCCAAATGAGTTCAATAGACGTGCAATATTTGATGGTCTAAGAACATGTCATGCAAATGATGAATAAGAATCTAATGGCTTTTTGTTTATGAATGCAGAGGACTTCAGCTAACTTTTTTAAAAGTATTTCTAAAGCACAATCACAAACTCGGTATGTCAAACTAAAACACTTCAAAGAAAGCTGTATCACCTGCTCACTGACCAGACAAAGCCTCCATTCTACTCCAAATAAATTCAACATCATCAGATCATCGAATCGATAGGCACTCACAACACAATCACAAGAAATTTAAATCAAAGCATAATAAGCCGCTATTCGCTTTGGAACATGTTTGATCTCAGAGAGAATTTCTTAGTGCTTCAAAGAGAGTGTATTTGATAAAATTGGTGGGTGTTATGTGTTTTTTAAAGTAGTTCAACTGCCTATTTGAATTCCAATTAATTCAGATATTGTAAATGTATGTTTTTATAGGTACAATTTATAATTACGAGGCCTTAGATAGATACTTACAAAGAAAGCCAGAATCTTCCTTCTCTATGATATTCAAGACCGCTGGATGATTCAACCTGAATATGAAACATCTTGAAATAAGAATTAACTCTCATATTTCAGAGGGAATAAGAGAAGCCTAAAAAATATTACAATTTTCAGGCCAAGGGCATGCTTGCAATGAACACACTGAACACCAATGGTGGAATCCCCCGTGGATCACACGAAAAGTAGGGCGCTTCTTGGGAACCACCAGGTGGATGCTACACAATTGATAGGCACAAAATTCATATATCATTTATTTGTTCCAAAAGAAGAAAAGTATTCAAGAAACTCACTTTTCGCGAGAGCTAATAGAGACTAATCGCATTTCCCTAGCCTGCAAAACGAATGGACAGATTACTTTATCTCTAAAACAGATTTACAACAATAATATATATTTTCAATTAGAAAGAAATATTTTAGATTAGAATTGTACCAAGTAGATAGTTCCCCGATAAAAAGCAACACGACCGCTGCAATAACGGCACATGAAAACATTGTCTTCTCGAGGCGAGAAAGGGACCTCTCTCTTGATTATCGGTCCCATTGACGAAAGCTGAGCCGCAATTGTCGAGTGGTGCGATCCTATCATTGCACCAATGATGTTAACAAAATGGGAAATAGCTCGCCAAGTTGGTGGAGCCATTCTCAACAAATCTAACTGCAAGGAATCAAGGTTAGTACAGCAAACGCATAAATGTAGGAAAAGAAAGTAACTAAGTGACTGCTTCAAAGAATGTAATAGTATTGCCACACAAATCAGTTGCAGACTCGTAGTGTAACTGAATAATATCTCTATAGTGCATGTTGTTGAATACTTTAATTAAAGTTCAGTCACAAATGATAAAATTGTGATACTAGACTCAAACACTTGAAAACAAGACTAAAATGCAAGGTCAAGATGAAATTGAGTCACGTGTACATAATGCCAGATCAGCAGAGCCAACTGTCATTAGTGCCACATCAGAAAAGCAAGCTCAGCAGCAGCAATGATAGTTAACTAATTCTATTACGCATGCTCAGCTTGTGTGCTTAATGTTAGCTGAGTTAGCATTAGTTGTTAATAGCTGATTAGTTAGTAGTTAGTTAATTTTAGGAATATATATATAAACAACTTGTATTCTGGATTGTTCTATCAATGAATATCAGAGTGCATTCTCAGTAATCAACATATTTTCTCTCAATTTCTCAGCTGCCAAACAGCACCAATTCAGTCAATTTTACAATTATTTTATGGTATCAAAGTCAGAATGCAAATTCAAGCAATCTAAACAAGAATCCAAACACAATCTCTACATATCAAAACACAAACAACATTTTCATTTTAACACCAATCAAATCACACAGATCTAATTACATGTTCTTCCAAATTTAACTTCTATAAGTGGAAAACAACTTGTTTTCTCAGTACTCAACATGCTTTCTCTCAATTTCTCAGCAACCTAACAGCAGCAATTCAGTCAATTTTACAATTCTTTTAATAAACAATCAACTCAGTTGCTTCAAAGAATGTAATAGTATTACCGCACAAATCAGTTGCAGACTCGTAGTGCAACTGAATAATATCTCTATAGTGCATGTTGTTGAATACTTTAATTAAAGTTCAGTCACAAATGATAAAATTGTGATACTAGACTCAAACACTTGAAAACAAGACTAAAATGCAAGGTCAAGATGAAATTGAGTCACGTGTACATAATGCCAGATCAGCAGAGCCAACTGTCATTAGTGCCACATCAGAAAAGCAAGCTCAGCAGCAGCAATGATAGTTAACTAATTCTATTACGCATGCTCAGCTTGTGTGCTTAATGTTAGCTGAGTTAGCATTAGTTGTTAATAGCTGATTAGTTAGTAGTTAGTTAATTTTAGGAATATATATATAAACAACTTGTATTCTGGATTGTTCTATCAATGAATATCAGAGTGCATTCTCAGTAATCAACATATTTTCTCTCAATTTCTCAGCTGCCAAACAGCACCAATTCAGTCAATTTTACAATTATTTTATGGTATCAAAGTCAGAATGCAAATTCAAGCAATCTAAACAAGAATCCAAACACAATCTCTACATATCAAAACACAAACAACATTTTCTCTTTAACACCAATCAAATCACACAGATCTAATTACATGCTCTGCCAAATTTAACTTCTATAAGAGGAAAACAACTTGTTTTCTCAGTACTCAACATGCTTTCTCTCAATTTCTCAGCAACCAAACAGCAGCAATTCAGTCAATTTTACAATTCTTTTAATAAACAATCAACTCAGTTGATTCCTAAAGGAGGATCTAAGAAAATAAAATGATGAAAATCAAATATAAGATGAGAGTGAGACTTACCGAGTAAGTTTGAACTTGGATGAGGGAGAGAGAATGGAGATTGCACTAGGATCGAAAAGAGAGAGAATAGCGAGAGGAGTGTCGCGCTTGGATAGCAAAGAGAGGAATGATATTTATAGACGTAAAGAGAGCTGAAAACATTAGTTGTGTTGAAAACAGTTATCGATATTTTACAAAACACGGTTATCGCTATTTTACAAAACGGGAGGAATCTCGGTAGTAAGGTATGTACATCAAAGCATTGGATGGTCTGTTTTATCAAAAACGCGACACTCGCTGGTCGTTTTGATGAGACGAAAAAAAATGTCGATGTGGTTTTGAAAAGGATCGAAATGTTAATTTTCTGGCACATAGCCATTGTTGGACTCTCTGCGTTTGTTGTGCTTTTCGATCTCCGAGGGGACTTGGGAGCTTGAAGGAGGAGTTGTTATAATTTATAGGAGAAAACTTTGACAAGCCCCCCAAATGCTTCGACAGACTTCATTATACCCCCAACTTATTGAAAATTTCCCCTGCACCCCCAAATTCTGTTGACTGCTGACTGTTTGACTAATGTTGACTTAAGAAAATACTATAATATTCCTTGTCTTAACGGATGGTCATGGTCTGGTTTTAATGGCAATTTCTTCATTAAAATTAATTAAATATAATGAGGTTATTTAAATTTATTAAAATACTCTCTACATTTAATTATTTAAAAAATTTATAGCCTAAATTTAAAAATGAAAATTTTACTATGTACACCTTATAGTACTGAAAATAACCCTAATTTATTTATTTATTTGAATAATAAATTATTATCTTCGGTTTTGCTTATCAAAATTGAACTTTTATGGACTAAATAATCTTACAAAATTTCAACAGAGAATATTAATAAAAAATGTTCCAAATTTTCAAAAATTCAACTATTAATTTGATAGCAAATGAACATTGAATTATCTCTTTATTGTCATTTTTCTCGTGTAAAGAAAAAAGAATTACTCTATGATTTTGTTGTTTGTTGAAAAAAAAAATTCTCTACAGTGAATACATATTTCTTCACTTAAATGGACCCTAATTTCTTATTAATTTACCTCCATATATTTACAAATTAAACTCTATTGTCTATTCCAATAACACAAACTTTAATGATTTATTCCTTTCAAAGACGAGAAACGGGTTAAAGATGCTTGTCCTCGAATAAAATGTTTTAATTTGTTTCAGTCGAAACTATATGGTAATTTATAAATTCTTAAGTGGATAATTAAATTAAGGACCTTCAGGCTTCACTTTTAAAAAAATATTAAGGGATAATACTCATCTTAATTCTACTTTGCACTAGCATTTAAGGATTGTTACAAATTATCAGCAGTGCATCACTATCTAGTCTCCATGTTTGAGCAGCCCCAGTTTTCCAGCTCCAAGGGAAGGCATTAAGCTAAAGAAATAATAACATATAATGGGCTGATTTGCACAAACGTGACGTGCTTAACAATTGAATTTTAATAAAACATCGATCCCAAAGTTATTGACTTAGTTCATTTGAATGGATTGAGATTACTCTTTGGACTCTCTGTTTCTATATTGTTACAAAATATTTATTATAATTATTCACTTATACGATGAAAATTTATTATATCTTTAATAATTTTATCAAAATTATTATTTAAAAATTATATTTATTTTATATTATTAATTTTATTTTATAATTACAGTTTTTTTCACAATAATTATAATTTTTAAAATACAATATTTCAATTTCAAACATAACTTGTTGTATACTGAAATTCTAAAAAATCAAATGTTTTAAAATTTGAGGAGGAACATACTTCGAGGAGACTTGAAACTAGAATATTGTACTATACGTATTTACCACCACATAGTGGAATCCCTCTTTCTTTCATCACCATTGATTCGTTCTTCATTTTTTAAAACACCAATCAAAGAAGAACGAAAGATCGAGTTCTCCGCGTTTTTAAGTCTTGTCTTTTACTTTATGTGGCAAGTTGCAGTTTGGCTCTGCTTTCACTTCTTTGTTTTTGGCTTTTTACTTTTGAAATTTGAATGAAGAATTATTTGCGTTTCTCAGTTGAACAATGCAATGACTCAAATTAATTTTTTACTTTTAACTTCAAAAAAATGGACTAACAAAGACTGTAGATGATAAATGCAGTAAGTATTATTTTAACTTTTACTTTCTTTTTCTCCACTGAGATTTTAATGTAAGATGTTATGTATTTCGAGAATGGTACTTTATAGATGACATATATTTAATTACAGGTGTTCGCTTTTACGTACAATATACGGTTTTGAAACTTGCGACAAGACGAACAAAACCCAGAACAACCTTGGTCCGTACTTGGCCCAAAAATTCATTTTCTTTCCTGGTCGTTTTTAGATTTTAAGATTTCTTTTTATTTTTACTAATTCTTATAGAATTTTTATCTTTTTATCTACAATTCGGGTTTGGTTTCCTCTTTTTTTTTTTACCTTTCTTATTTTAGATAGGAGAATTTTATTATAGAATTATATTTAAGATTTGCTTATTTTGGTAAATTCGTGATATTTAGGTTTGGTATAAAAAGCCCTCAAAACCTTAGTTTTATTCATTTAGTTTTTTTTTTCAATAAAATTAGTATTATTCAAAAATCATTGGTTTCCGTCTCAACAAACTTTTAACTTCCATTTCGTCAGTTGGTATCAGAGCAAGTTTGCTTGTCATCATGGTATGACCACATGAACAAAGAAATAACCATTCCGATGACGCTGATCAAGAAATGCAGGCAATATCTGTGGAGACTATCAGACAGATAATTACAAAAACAGTCTTGCAAAATAGGGACAATGTGGATAACCTGAGGTTGACAGCGATAGAGCAAGCAATCGAGGGTCTCAAGCTTTCCATAATAACATAAAGAGAATATTACGGGAAAGAGATAATGGCGAGAAAGTTATTGAACTACAAGAATAACCTCAGAATAATCACCGTGCAGCAGTAGTTCCTCAGGGCATCAATTAAGAACTAACTCCTCAGAATTTAGAACCTCCGAGACGAGTAGAGCCGCACGTGCGAAAAGAGTTAGAAAGCGATTCGGAGGAAGAAGAGTTATAAAAGGAGGCGGGGGAAGAGTTTGGATTACAGGATTAATATTGATATCGCAGATTTTCATGGTGGGATGCATGTTGAAAAATTTTTAGACTAGATAATGGATGTATAAAATTTCTTTTAGTATATGGATATTCCCGAGGATAAGCAGGTTAAGCTTGTGACATTCAAATTAAATGGTGCATCTGCATGGTGGCAAGAAAATCAAGTCATGGCCTAGAATACAGAGGTTGATGAAGGAGTATTTCCTGCCAACAGATTACTAACAGCAGTTGTATATAAAGTATCAGAATTATAGGTAAGAAAATCTTAGTGTGGATGAATACACAAAAGAATGTAATTGTATGCACACAAGAAATAACATGGATGAGCCGGAGTTTTGGACAGTTTCAAAATATCTTGGCATATTAAAACAAGAATTACAAGATAAGACGGTAGATGCAATTTGGGACATGGGTATAACTCTTGCTAAAGTAAAGAAGTTAGAAGAACGAAAGCAGCAGCGACAATTCAATGGGATGCAGAGCAGACCAAGTAGTATTGGGTTTGAAAATAAACAGAAAGCATGGGCCAATAATAGTCAAACATAACAACCAGTATAGTAGCAGCTAAGGCTGTAACCATCAAGGCAGCAGCTAGCAAGGCAGCAGTTCCAACTACAGGTGCAGAACAACATATACGCAAAACCAATGTTGAATAAATGTTTGAAGTGTGGTGAACCAGGATATCGATCGAATGAATGTTGTCAAAAAAATTTGAATTTGGTGGATGCTGCAGTTGGCGAGGCATATGCGAACGATGATGTGGATGATGAAGAAGCATTAGAGTTAGAGGCAGATGAAGGAGAGTTGTTGAATTGCATTGTATAGAAAATTTTATTAGTGCCAAAGTTTGAAGAGGATAGTCAGCGTAATAAAATTTTCAAAACACATGGCACTATTAACGACAAGGTTTGCAACGTGATAATTATTAGCGGCAATAGTGAGAATATAGTGTCCAAGGCGCTGGTTGATATAATGGGGCTTTTGACAGAAAAATATCTAGCACCTTACAGAGTTGGGTGGATAAAAAATGGTGCAGAAACAAAAATGACGGAGGTGTGTCAAGATCATTTTTCCATTGGAAATGTGTATAAGAGTAATGTGGTGCGTGATGTAGTGGATATAGATGCATGCTATGTATTATTGGGCAGACCCTGGCAGTTTGATATAAATGCAGTCCATAGGGGAAGAGATAATGTATATGAGTTTTGGTGGAATAGCAAGAAGGTTCGTTTGGTACCTTTGACGAATAAGAAGAAAAATTCTACGGTCGAAGAAAAGAATTTTTTAGCTATTATCAAGAACCATCTAGAGGAAGATTGCGATGGGTGTAAGAAATTGTAAAAAGAGGATAAACTTAAGGAGCAAATTATTCCTGAGGAAGTCCAGTTACTATTAGATGGGTTTGTTAACATTACACCATTGGACATGCCGGATGGGCTGCCCCATTTGCAAGATATTCAACATCATATAGACCTAGTCCCCAGTGTAAGTTTACCTAATTTGTCCTATTATCGCATGAGTCCACATGAACATACGATTTTGCAAGGACAGGTTGATGAGTTATTGCGCAAGGAATTCATTCATGAGAGCATGATTCCATGTGTTGTACCAACGTTGTTGGTGCCTAAAAAGGATAGAAGTTAGCGAATATGTCTGAATAGTAGATGAATCAACTAGATACAGTGAAGTATCGATTTTTCATTCCTACCTTGTGAGATTTGTTAGACCACTTGAGCGGTGCTCAGATTTTTTCATAAATAGATTTACGGTGGGTATC
>CM046816.1:31453279-31504408 GCA_025617385.1 Murraya koenigii | reverse complement strand
ATAGATGGATCACTGTGGAAGTCGGGGAGGCGGGAGGCGGGGTGGTGCTCGAAAGTCAGGAAGGGGTGGAGATGCTGTCTGTTTGTGAGATTAGAGTTGAAGTCACCAGCAATCGGGTAGAGTATGAAGGCTGTAATAAGCGGGATTGAAGCTCCCTGCAGTAGTAAGCGGAGGAAATAAAGCTTGAGCAGACTCGCGGTTGGTAGCGAATCACCTCGGCGAGAGCTTTCGAGCGAAGGGGAAGATGGGCGCTTACGCTGGAAGGTAAGGCGTTAATGAGGAATTTCAGGTGTCGAGGTGGAGCAGATCCGAGGGAAGAATTTTTGAGCGAGATATGATAGCTCGCATGGCGGCCGCCTCGGACCCCAGTTTCCAAAGTCTATCCACATGGAAATGAAGACACGCTTTCGAGTATCGAGCGGGAGGAGCAGGTGATGAGCTATCAGCGAGCAACACTGGATGGAGCCGATCATTTCTTACCTCGAGGAAGGGACGGTCTTGGGGTGATAAGAAGCGAGCAAGGAAATTGAGGTGCAAGCGACCGGTACACTCTCGTCGATGGGGTCTTATCTGAGGCGAGGTACAGCTCTCCACTGCTGCTGCGGTGCTTAGACCAGAGGAGGCTGATTATATCCTCAAGAGATACTGCGAGGTGCAGTGGAAATCGTTACAGCGCGAGGTCCTTGGCTTTCGAGGCCTTGAGGCGAGGATATTTTGGCCTCGCATGCACCGAGATGCTCGGGAGAAGGCGAGGCTGCAAGAGTTGCGGAGCTTTGCCAACCACGACTCGACCTCAGGAGAACACTACGGTGATGGATTCGCCATGGTCGTTTGCTCGATGGGGAATTGATTTGATTAGACCCTTCTTAGAAGGGAAGCATCCGCCACCCATGCCGTAGTCGCGATTGATTATTTCACCGAATGGGTCGAATTGGGAGCCTTGAGCGGCATCGCGGAAGGTAAAACCACGACTTCGTTTGGAAGAATGTGATTTGCGGTATGAGATTCCTCAGTGCGTTAGTCACCAGATAATGGAAGGCGGTTTGATAATGGCGAGATTCGGAGACTTACGTCGGAATCGGGGATAGAGTGAAGTTTTGCTCTCCATCGCTTGCAGAGCCAATGGGCAAGTAGAGGCCGCGAATAAAACTATAAAGCGCCTCTTGAAGACAAGGTGGGCGGCGAGAAAGGAGCTTGGGTGGACGAGTGCACTGGTGTCTTGTGGGCTCTGAGAACCACGCACAAGCGGCCCTTTGGAGACCCAGATTCTCCTTGGCGTTTGGGCCGCAGCGATGGTTCCTGTGAGATAGGAATGGGGACACACGGACGGAGCACTTGACGAGGAGCAAAGCAACGAGCGGATGTGTGCGGGCTGGACTTCTTTGGAAGAAAAAGAAAGGGTAGCTGCGAGATCTCGAGAATATCAGCGGAGGTGGCTCGTTATTACAGACGAAAGTGCTACGTTCATGGGTTCAGGGTGGGTGATTGGGTGTTGAGGAAAGTCAGCAGGAGCCACGAAGGACCCAGGCGAGGTGTCCTAAGACCAAGCTGGGAAGAGTCCTGTCAGGTCACTCGATTAGCGGGACCGGGAGGCATCTGGGTGGCTCGTCAGGATGGACGAGAGGTCGAGGCAGTGGAGCGCATGACTCACGAGGAAGTATTTTCGATAGGTCTTCTTGTATTGTAAAATACTAATGTAATATCTCTCTCAGAGATGGGATATGTAAAAGTATGAATGTATGTAAGAATAAGAAAAGCATTTATAATGTAAGTTCAAAATGAAGACCGGAAGCGAGAAGAACTCCTTGGCGGAAGTCCCAAGCCTAAGTCATTAGGCGGGGCGGTGCCAGCTTCGGGTCGATTGAAGACGAGGCGGGAGTAATATCGAGAAGAAGCTCGGGTCGATTAAAGGCTCGGCGAAGTTCGATAAGAACTCCTTGGCGGAAGTCCCAAGCCTAAGTCATTAGGCGGGGCGGTGCCAGCTTCGGGTCGATTGAAGACCGAGGCGGGGAATTCTGCGAAGAAGCTCGGGTCGATTAAAGGCTCGGCGGAAGTTCAATAAGAACTCGCTGGCGAAGTCCCGAGCTCTAAGTCATTAGGCGGGGCGGTGCTAGCTTCGGGTCGATTGAAGACCGAGGCGGGAGTAATATCGAGAAGAAGCTCGGGTCGATTAAAGGCTCGGCGAAGTTCGAAGAACTCCTTGGCGGAAGTCCCAAGCGCTGAGTCATTAGGCGGGGCGGTGCCAGCTTCGGGTCGATTGAAGACCGAGGCGGGAGTAATATCGGAAGAAGCTCGGATCGATTAAAAGGCTCGGCGAAGTTCGAAAGAACTCCTTGGCGGAAGTCCCAGCCTAAGTCATTAGGCGGGCGGTGCCATGCTTGGGTCAGTGCGGGCCGGCGGGGATTCTGACGAAGCTCGGGTCGATTGAAGACCGGAGGCGGGAGTTACGGAAGAAGCTCGGGTCGATTAAAGGCTCGGCGAAGTTGAAAGAACTCCTTGGCGGAAGTCCAAGCTTAAGTCATTAGGCGGGACGGTGCCAGCTTCGGGTCGATTGAAGACGAGGCGGGGAGTAATGTCAGAAAAAGCTCGGGTCGATTAAAAGCTCGGCGAAGTTCAGAAGAACTCGCTGGCGGAAGTCCCAAGCCTAAGTCATTAGGCGGGGCGGTGCTAGCTTCGGGTCGATTGAAGACCGAGGCGGGGAGTTCTGATGAAGAAGCTCGGGTCGATTAAAAGGCTCGGCGAAGTTCAGAAGAACTCGCTGGCGGAAGTCCCAAGCCTAAGTCATTAGGCGGGGCGGTGCCATGCTTGGGTCAGTGCGAGGCCGGCGGGAGTATGAAGAAGCTCGGTCAATTAAAGGCTCGGCGAAGTTCGAGAAGAACTCCTTGGCGGAAGTCCCAAGCCTAAGTCTTGGGCGGGACGGTGCCATGCTTGGGTCAGTGCGAGGCCGGCGGGAGTAGAGATCGAGAAGGCGTTTAGGTCGATTAAAGGCCGGCGGGAGAGATCGAGAAGAGCTCCTCGGCGGAAGTCCCAAGCCTAAGTCTTAGGCGGGACGGTTGCCATGCTTGGGTCGATTGCGAGGCCGGCGGGAGTGTCAGCAAGCTGCAGGTCAATTGTAGGCCGGGCGGAAGATCGAAGAGCTCCTTGGCGGAAGTCCCAGCCTAAGTCTTGGGCGGGACGGTTGCCATCTTGGGTCGAGTGCGGGGCCGGCGGGAGTATGAAGAAGCTCAGGTCAATTAAAGGCCGGCGGAAGATCGAGAAGAGCTCGCCGGCGGAAGTCCCAAGCTCAAGTCTTGGGCGGGACGGTGCCATCTTGGGTCGATTGCGGGCCGGCGGGAGTGTCAATGCAGCTGGGTCGATTGCGGGCCGGGCGGAAGATCGAAAGAGCTCATGGCGGAAGTCCCAAGCTAAGTCTTGGGCGGGACGGTTGCCATCTTGGGTCAGTGCGAGGCCGGCGGGAGTATGAAGAATCTCCGGTCAATTAAAGGCCGGCGGAAGATCGAGAAGAGCTCCTCGGCGGAACTCTCAAGCCTAAGTCTTGGGCGGGACGGTGTCGTCTTGGGTCGATTGCGAGGCCGGCGGGAGTGGCGGAAGAAGCTGGGTCGATTGCATGCGGCGGAAGAAGCTCGTGAAGAATCACAAGGCAGGAGGTCCGAGCCTAAGCCTCGGGTGGGACGGGGCCAAGCCATGACCACTATAGGCTCAGCAGAAGAGCGTGGGGAGCGTAAAGGCGCGAGTCGGTACATCGTTCTTGAGTTTCTAGTCTTATCTCGCTTACTCAAAGGCTGAGGCGGGGGCTGGTGTTTGGGTAATGTCAGGCGAGGTCTCATCGAGGCTCATCAATTTCGAGATAAAACACTAGATGATGTTGCTAGAGCAGTTCTCAGGGTCAAGGCGATCGATGTCGAGGAATTCGAGCCGCTCGAGCCACGAACAACAGCTCCAACGATAATCACAACAGTGCTAATAATACCAACTCCAAGCTTGGCCACCCGACATCGCCCGAACGGAGCAGACACGGAGAAGGGAACGAGATAACGATGCTGCGACCACGGTGGGACAGCGTGGCGGTGAAAGCAGTGCCGTCAATGGACGCTGTGGTCAAAGTGTTCTGCGTTCACACGGAGCCGAACTTCTCGCTACCGTGGCAGAGGAAACGACAGTACAGTTCGAGTAGCAGCGGGTTTATTGTGGGAGGAAGACGAGTGTTGACAAATGCGCATTCAGTTGAGCATCACACGCAAATCAAGTTGAAAAAGCGCGGCTCTGATACCAAGTACTTGGCCACTGTTTTGTCTATTGGCACAGAGTGTGATATTGGTAAACCTTCTCTTTTTTTTTTTTTTTTTTTTTTGAACTTTTGTCATTTTGAGTTTTCTTTAGTGGGTTATTCATTGAGTGATGATTTATGTCGTTTGCAATTCTAGCAAGTAGATTGATGTTTTGGTTTCTGCAGCGTTGGTGACTGTTAATGATGATGAGTTCTGGGAAGGAGTTTCACCAGTGGAGTTTGGAGATTTGCCGGCACTCCAAGATGCTGTCACTGTCGTGGGCTACCCAATTGGGGGTGACACGGTCTCTGTGACAAGTGGGGTGGTGTCCACATGGAGATACTATCTTATGTCCATGGCTCAACTGAGCTTTTGGGATTGCAGGTATAGTTCCAGATTTTGGCTTATCTCTATGTTATATTTTGTGGCATAGAATTAGAGCTCTGGAGTTGCTCCAATTCTGTTCAACTTCAATTCTATGAGTCATCAAATGCCTTTGATTGTTTTAGTTATGTTGGTTTGATCGAGTAGGTAACTGTATCTAACTGATATCGGTTTTTGTAATATGCTATTTTAGATAGATGCTGCTATAAATTCAGGAAATTCCGGTGGGCCTGCATTCAATGATAAGGGAAAATGTGTTGGTATTGCATTTCAATCTCTGAAGAATGATGATGTGGAGAACATAGGTTATGTGATACCAACCCCAGTTATTATGCACTTTATTCAAGATTATGAGAAAAATGGGGCATATACAGGTATCTTAACATATGCTTTTCTTTCTGTTTAAGTATCTCCATTGTTATTTTTCTCCCTTGCACCTCTTACTATATGTTTCTGGGGTCTTAAGAACGCTGAGGATTGTCATCCTTTCCATGCCTAATTCTTATTGTTGTTTCCGCTGTATTAGGGTTTCCAATTCTTGGAGTTGAGTGGCAAAAATGGAAAATCCGGATTTGCGCATTTCAATGGGAATGGGACCTGGTCAGAAAGGTGTCCGTATTAGAAGAATTGAGCCAACAGCTCCAGAATCACATGTTCTGAAGCCATCCGACATTATCGTTAGCTTTGACGGAATTGATATTGCTAATGATGGAACAGGTGAAATTTTCCTATCTTTCCTTATTCTTCTTCTTTTTTTTATTTTATCTTTTTACTTCTGAATAAACTGTTGAAAATATTTAGGGTTTCCATTAATTTGCATGCTTGTAAAGACTAGACCTTCATGATTAACAATATTTGTGCTAAGAGTTGAAGTGGTTTACCATTGATAAGTCGGCCATTCTAGGACTTTTATGCATCCATTATTTATTTTATGTTCATTTTCAGCTGCCACCGTGAACCTGTCAAAAGTTTGATTCCATATGATTTAGGGCCATAGAATCCTATGAAAGTGGTTTATCTGTATAGGACTGATAAAATTGGATAAGAAATGTTATCATAGTAAACACTTGGTATGGATGAAAACTTGTTCTAAATTAGCAATATCAGAAGAAAAATTACTAGCCAGGAAATTAGTTGCTAAAGCTTGTACTGGATGAGGAATTGAGGCTGCCTTCTTCAGTGGCAACACAAAAGGGCTGGTAGATGGTGGTCATATGATGATATAAATCCCTGGAAGCATTATTATGTAGTTCTATTTGTGGAGTTGGTAGCACAGAGAAGTAAATGGGTGGAACTAGTTGTTTAGCTCAATTTAACAAATCTGTTGCGCATTAATTATAGTTCTGTAGTTGATACCAAATATACTCTGTTGGAGGTAAAAGATGTTAGAGCTTTGCTGCCACAATATAGGCAAAGCATGAGAGGTGCTCACATATTCCAGGTGCCAATATGAGTCTTATGCCCTATAATTACCTTTCAACCTGGTAGAGCTACTCCTCTGAATTGTCAGAGCTTAGGGCAAGCACCAGTGGAAATTCACATTTTTCTATTTTTGCTGGTTATTTCAATGATCTTGGGTTTGTAATTCCTTAATTTAATGAGGTTTATATTCTCGCTTGAAAGGTAGCAGTGGGCTCTAATCTGTTGTTTACTTGTAGTTATTTCAAAGTTTGTTTAAGAGTTTTTTCATGGAAACATTTTGGTTTGATTTCTGCTATATCTTTGTTATTCCTTTCCCAACCTGAAATCTTTCTAACTTCTCTTTTGAACTGAATTTTAGTTCCATTCAGGCATGGGGAGCGTATAGGTTTTAGTTATCTTGTTTCTCAAAAGTACACTGGAGATAGTTCTGTTGTAAAGTCCTCCGAATTCAGAGGTTCATGAGTTCAACATAAAACTTTCAACTCACAAGCGGCTAATCCCTGCACACATCAATGGTAGACCTCCTCCTTATTACATCATTGCAGGGTTTGTCTTCTACGGCTGTGACTGCTCCATATCTGCGTTCTGAGGTATGTGGCACCGCTGATCTCCCCCTCTCTTTTCTCGTCTTGAGATCCGTGTTTTTTATTTCTTTCTCTATGCTGCGTGTGTTGTAATATTGGTTTCACCATTCAACATCCCGGAACTGATAGTGTAACTGGTAGCTTGCACAATTCCCATTATTTATATATGGTTTCTATCACTGGACTTGACAGGGAGTAGAGGGGCTACTCCAGCTCAAGACTTTCCCTGTTATGTGTATTTTCATATGCATGCACATGTATTACTTAGCAGGTTTTGACAGCATGTTAGTGTGAGACTTTTGTTGCATTTGTGGCTTTTTCTATTTTTGTTGAAGATGTTGGGTCAATAAAATGTTATCCAATATTTGGGCCCATGAAATGTGTTCCACATTCCAATATTTGACTCTTATTTGTATTCAAATACAGTATGGAAAGGATTATGAATTTGATGCTCGGTCAAACTGTTGGACAAGCATTTGCATGCAATGGCACAATCAGCAGATGAACAAATTGTTGTTGTTTCTCAGGTACTCTCTCTCTTTCATCTCCGAATTCTGCTTGCTTAGTTTTTCAGATTATTGCTAGTTTCTGTGAATTTGAACTCAATTCTTTTGTGTTTGAAAATTTTCACTAGAAAATGATTGTCATTGTATAATCTGAAATTTTTGCTAGGTCCTTGTGGCTGACGTTAATATTGGATACTGAAGAGATTGTCAATACACAGGTCAGTTTTATCTCATACAATAATGGTGCCTTCTTATACTGCTGGAACAAAGGTTAAAAAAAAAAACTCAACTGTATTTATTAAAGATTTTCTTTTGTTTGCTTCTTTAGGTTCTTGCCCTGAATGGTAGACCTGTGCGGAATCTGAAGAGCCTGGCTGACATGGTGGAAAGCAGTGAAGATGAATTTCTAAAGTTTGATCTAGAGTACCAACAGGTTCTCTTTCTCTCTAGTTCACTCTTCCTCTTACTTTTTATTGTTTATTTGAACTTATTTTTAAATTATTTGAGCAGATAGTGGTCCTAAAAACTAAGACTGCCAAGAAAGCAACTTTTGATATCCTTGCAACACATTGTATACCCTCCGCTATGTCCAATGATCTCAAGACTTGAGAGAATATTGAAAGAGAAGGTATAGATGAGTACTCCTCTTTGTCTCTCTGTAGTCTGTTTTTGAATGAAATCACTCTGTAGCATAATACTGCAATGTTTCCTTTTACCTTCAAGAGAGTACAGAAGCTCGCTGTTAAGGCTGGGGTCCTGTGATTTTGTACAATTTTGATACCGTGATGGTTGTAGAGGCATCTTTCTTTCCATTGTTTATCTTATATATAATTTGTATTTATTGGAAGAAAGCTGGAAGCATTTGAAAGACGGTTTTGCTTGAGCAAGAAGTATCTTTTGATTATTAACTTTTAATATCATGTTTGAGGTATCATTTTTTGTTTAAATTTATCTTTGGAAAATATAACAGAGAGAAGATAGAATATCAATAGCTCGTCAGCTCAGTATAGTTTTCATTGTTACTTTCATTTGAAATATTTGGTTTGGTGTTGGTTGCTGGTAGTAATTATACTGCCTTGTGGCTTGGAAGTTCCTTGAAATTTTGTTCTCCATCAGAATGTGCATAAAGTGGAGTGGTTCCCCTCCAATGGTTTCATCTCTGTGTTGGTTTGTCAGGGTTAAAATCTGTCATCTTGCCCTAATGAAGAGTTCTAATTACTGGCAATTTGCTTTCCTTGAAGATGCCATATTGTTTGTACATTGCATTCCTTCACCTGAATGTTATTCATTCTGCTACATGGAATTGTGAGTGTTCTTATTGTGAAATAAAACTCATGCAAGAGTTACTGATGATTTTTATGAGGATTATTTTCGTTTGTGACAGCAACTCTAATTTGAGGGAGTGAGAAAAGTATAATGCTTGTTCTCTTCTTCCAATAGTGGATACTGGTCACCGTTTCTTAGATCTAGGCATATTGGCTGGACCAAGCGGGAAAGGGTCGACGAAGTTGAGTCAATAGGAGCCCCACTTCCCTCTTTGCGACCTCATCACTTCAATTTTAGCGCAAACCAATTTCTTTCTTAGTCACTGGGCGGAGCGCACCTACTATCATTTATGCTATTATCTATACCATTATTTATCGGAATCACTGATCAAAGCAAAGGTTCCATGTCCTTTTTATGCTTGTTATTTGTCATACCGTTTAATTGTATTCTTTATACAAATAATATTGCTCTACTTTACTTTTAGGTTTATTTCTGTTTAAATATATGACAAGTTCCCTTTCTAGTTTACTGCAACTAATGAAGCCGGTTGTGAAACATATTTCTATATCAATGTGACCTGCCTCTTCGCTTGAAGTAATCTTGAACATGTTTGTGTAGGTTTTTGTGAAAGGCGGGCAGCTGTTAGGAACTTGGAGAGCTTGGCTAGAGTGGTGGAGAGATGTGATGATGAATTCATTAGGTTTGAACTTAAAAAGACAGAAGGTTGTTCCTCTTTCGTTTGCACTATTAGAAATTCATACATAAAGCAATATTAGAAATCGAATCAACCATCTCACTGATAGCAGCAACTCGCCCAATTCTGTATACAGTTTTGTACCTTCGGCTATGTAAGATGATAGTGGCACGAAATGTGCAAAAGAAAAGGTTAAATAGAATCTCAAATAACATGTCGTAGAAGGTTGAAAGATGATAGTTCCTTTTTGCCACTACAGTAGAAATACTACTGTGCAGAGAATTTAAGGGTAGGCTGTTTGGACCAATGGAATATGGAAGTTGGCCGTGTATTATGTTTTGGCTCTGGTTTTGCTTCTTCATGTGGATTAACTTTGCTACAATTATGTCTCAGATTTTTTCAGTTACTAGTTGAGTTTTCAAGAATGTGTGCATCATAAGGTTTTCAAAATACAGAAACAGAATAAATCTTATGCCTTCCCACTACAATTGAATCACTATTATTTTTCTTGATAGAGGACATTGGATTGACAATCTTGTATTGGAGCCTGGAAAATAATTATATTCCATTTTCTAGTAGAATAATCATAACATCACCACATACTGTCTGATCCTATTGGAAGATGTAGTACTAAGGTTAGACCTTAGGAATGGTAACAAAGCTTGACCTGGGTCCAGGCCAGTGGGTGCAGCCCGATCTGACCGGGCTTTAGATATGCGCACCATTTTATGGCATGATTTAAACCAATGACTAGAGAAAGCATCAGAATGTTGGAACCTTGAATAGGTATTGATACTATTGCATAACACTTGCACAAATTCTTCTTTTGTGCCTTAAACTTTGGCCTATTAAGAGAGAACTTGTGATCGTTTGCTTCTAGACTCATTGCATATACAGACGTTTTTGACTTGTTTTACATTCTGCTATGCTTTGAAGGCAGCCTATGCAGACAGGTGTCCAGTGCTTCACATATGACCATTCATTTGCTTCTATTTACTCTATACAAGTTCATTTTTACGGTTCTGCAATAAAGGTGCTTTCTGGGCAGCTGCTGTTTCCTGGCTATCAACTCCATGATCTTCACTTATCTCCTCTTTTGCTTTTCCCCACATCACAGTATAAAAGCCAAGAGATATTATTGTTGCTCCAACAAGGCTGCAAAGTGGGAGAGTTGTCAATTCAGAATTCCTTTCAAAACTTCCAAATATCCATTTACAAGGTTAAGATTAGTTTTTGAGATTTAAAGAAAAAAAAAAAACCATTTTGTTCGTTGTAATAGAAAGATTACCTTCCAAGATAGAGTGTATCACCAAGGAACATTACGCCCATGGCAACTGCAATGGCTATTGACAATGGCTTGAACATTGCAACAAAGACCGGTCCCTTCAGGCGCAATGCCCAAGTGTGAACAGAATTGTTCATGCATGATCCAAATAGTCCCTACAAGAAACGGCCATCAATCATTTAGAATTTTTCCGAGTTGGTCTTTTTATTTTTTAAAGTTAATTAATAATTAACTGCATTATCATGTGAAAGTTTCTCACCGAGCACACTACGGAGGCCAATGCAATACCCGGTCCTACTTTCCAGGCACTTGAATCCCTTTCCGTGATTAATCCTACAATGGCAGCTACGAAGCTCACACATAAATTGTAAAGGAAGACTACGGTTAATTCTGCAGGGTACTCTTTCATTATTTGTGTCTGCAAAAACATCTCAAACTCAAATTTTAGATATCTCAATTTCGACCAAATTGCCTAAAAGTTTAGTAAAATTTGAAGTTTTGGTTGGCTTTATATTCACCTGAACAATGTACCACAGAGGTACCAGAATATATTCAGCTGTGAGGAAAAGTCCACCAATGGCCCAATTTGAGTTTGATGAGTGAAGAGCATGAGTAAGTGAAACCTTTGGAGATGAAATTACGGTGATCCGAGGGCCCTTGTAAAGAGTCACTATGAATGCTCCTGTTATTGATACCATTGTTCCCAGGACTTTAGCCTGACTGCTAGCTTTTCTGCAAGCTACCTTCTCCATCCTTTTGATGCCAAAAGAAGGAAAGGCAGAAAAGTTTAAAAATGAGAATGAATGAAGATAATCAAAAGACATTTGCAGTCCACAAGAAACAAAGGAGTAAACTTACTAATTGATCGTGCGAATTATCATACTCACTAAACTACTCTGTCCAACAAGCCATCCAAAGTTCATATCATGGTTACACTTAGGTTCTTATCTTGCCACGTTTTCCCATCAGAAAACCATCGAATGTTACAATCATATTCATACCCGGCCACACTCATTCCCTCACTCGAGACTCTGAGCAATGGGCACATGCCGCTAGACATGCTTGGCGAAGAAATGGAGTCCTTATGGTGGATAGGGACTCAGGTTTTACTCTTGTATCACTTATCATGCATCAAAACACGTTGCTATCAATCCAAACGACTAATCTACTGGTCATTATGGCATACACACTTTCATAATATGGAAATTATTTTATCGGCACTTGATTAGATATGACCAGAAAAGAGGCCTAAAACACACTAAGAGAACTTTTCAACTATTATAATTTACAACTACTTAAACATGTGACGGTCATCGAATTCTCTAGCACCTAGCCCAGTTCACAAAATTACCCATAAGCAACGATTTTTAACTCTTTCAAATTATTTCATCAGTTCTCATATTTCAATTTATCTAATTACTTTTAGAATTATTCTTATTAAAATTAATATATATATATATATATATATATATATATATTTTTAGTTCATTTTATTCTCTCCCCTACCTCCATCACCGTGATCATCACTCTTACCAGTTCATCAACAAGTTCGCCACCATCATCACCTGTCTTCTTCACCAACAAGTAATTCATCAGCTCTCCGCTGATATATGATGAGTTTTAACATTGAATTTTTTAATTTCATGAAAAAGTGGTGAGTTTCATTGTTATTGATGATATTGGTTTTAATTTTGTAATAATATAAGATTTTGTTTAATTTTGATTAAGAATGACTGTTTGATTTAAATCGTGAGTCGAGGGCTTGAGAGGGGAAAAAAAATATTTATGTTCTATTTTTTAATAAAAGTAATTTTAGAATAAATAATATTTTTTTAAAAAAAGTAAAGGATAGTGAAATAAATTGACAGGTAAAAGACAATCACTCGTTGCCTATCCGTGCTACCTCACTTTCAATTTAAGCCCAAAGTGTGGACACAAAAGAGGCCCAAAACACGCAGAGAGAACATTTCATTAATATTTTATTTATTATTATTTTACTAAAAAAAGAAAAAGTTAGCATTTAGACAAACGGTCAAGATTGGAATTAACGTCCCTCTCCCTGTTTTCTTAGAAAGCTGACGCGATCGATCCACTTTATTAAGAAAATAAAACTATGTTGAAGGTCAAGGAGGGGCATTTCCGTAATTGTGAAATAATAAAGGAAAAGGAACCTGAAAATGATGGCAAGTATGAAGGTGAAAGCTGGTGTAAGGTTGCTGATAGCTGAAGCAAGAGTCGGAGAGCTGTAATTGATGCCTGTATAGCCCATTATCTGAGATGCGCTCCTGAAAATAATAAAAATTAAATTAAAAAACAAACAAACCTACATATATTAATACGATTATTGACAGAAATATTACTAATAACACCAAAGATTTAGTAACTGCACACTTACCCTATAAGCCCAAGAAGGCCAACTTTACACAGAATAGAGAAGGTAAGTGGAGGAAGGACTGTTGATCTTGCATGAAAATCAAAGAAAAGAAATTGTCAACATAATAATTTATTTATTTTTTGGCATGTTTCATGAAAATTAAAATAGGTGATCGATGATCGTGTATTATTTAACAAATTTTAACCTGCATAAATATATTACCTGTAAGAGAAGAAAGGAGCAGGAAGAAGAACAAGAGCAGCAATACCATAAGAATAAACAATAAAAACAAAGTGACTCATCCCTTCGAAGTAGCTGCTTTGAACAGCGTGTTTAAGCCCACGTTGATGCATTCCATAGCCACCATGGTCGTGAACGGCAGCACATCTTTGCAGCAGTATCTCCCTGTTCCTGCCATCGCCAACGAGCTCACTTGGTTGGAGGCTTCTGTTGAATTTTTAACTATTGGTTGTGTTGTGAGATGTGACTAGACGGCAACAATGGGAGTGGACTAATTAAGCTGTACTTTTTATTCAGGCAATAAGCTCTAGCTATTTGCTCTTGAAATCATTCAATTTGATATTATTGGGTTCCATTCATTGCTTGCGAAAATGATGGCGACCCTTCTCATGGGTAAAAAATTAGTTTATATTAATTATTATATTCAGATGAAATATAATTGAGTACTTGAGTTAATGTTATAGTCATATAGCATAGTTACAAAAAGAGATAATGGCCTTTTGTGATGCTGCATTATGGATCCGTTAATTTGATGGCTGATTTCTCTATCATGTTGATCGTTATTGGAGGTAATTATATCTATTGTTGTACATTATGTGGAAATGGGAATAGTGTGAAAAGGATCTTCCATCAATTAATTAACTAATAATATAACCTTCATAATTGAGATAACTAAAATTATAATATTTGTGTGGTCGTGTGCTACAAGGTATCACTCTCCTTTTTGCTAGTGGACGTTTTCATCTTTCCTGAAATTACACGCTGCCGCAAGCAGCAACAAAATTTGCTCTATTAAATCCTAGGCAATGGATTTGACTACTACATTCTTATAAAAATAAAATAAAAAAACTAATCAACCCCAAATAATGTTACCCCTTTCAAGCATGAGGTGGCATTAATTCAATGGAGATTTGGACAAAGTAATAGCTAACATAGAAATTAATTATCTAATAAATAAAGGTCGCGTTAGTATTTAAGAAAAAATATTGAGATTATATAAAATAAGGTGATGTAAAATTTACTTAGTCATATTAAAGCTTTTACTCACATTTTTATTTTTATCCTACCTTTTTCATCTTGTACCTAATTCCACCCTGCTTATAATATATACATGTAAATAATGTATTAAGTTACAAATCTACTGGTACAATTTTTAGTATTTCAAAAGAATCCCTTCGAGACTATTCTCTCTTTCCGTCTGCAAATAAAAATATCAGACATCTCTTATAACAGTGTGTTTTTCTGTAGTTAAGGGAAGCTAAAAGTAAATTACATTCTTGCCCATAAAGATTTAAATATCAAGTGTCATAATCTCAAACTTAGTAAAATTTAGGTTTGAAAAGGATATAAATCCATTAAGATAAGTCATCGTGTGTCCAGCACGTCCTCGATATTTCAAATAACAGAATTTTTATCCCTAAATGTATTGTTATTAAATGTAGCTCAATTCATTACAATTAGATAATTAAATATGTATAATTAAACGTATGTCTATAAGTATTGGAGTAGTTTTTTTTTTTCTTCATATTGGATTGTGAATTATTATTTTTAAATTAGTGAACTTCTTGTTTAAATTGTGTAATCGAATTATGTATTTTTATTTATTTGTTAAACTATTGAACTCTTTAGTTAGATTATTAAATTAAATTGTACTTTATTTGAATTAGATCTAATTTTTATTTATGTTTAATTATTTATATAATTTATAGTAAAAATATTGATTAGAATAATTTTTATATTTATATTATTTTAAAGAGGTTTTAAAGTTTTTAAATATTAATATATTACGAGATTTTAAATTGAAATTATTTAAATATTTCAAAAAACTGGTTGAGCCTGAACAAAGCTCGAGCTTGGCCCTGACCTTGCTCAGCCCTAATTTTGAACATTCTAACTTTTATAAGGTTCGAGTCTATGTTTGTATTGTACGGCTCGAGCTTGGGCTTTCGGGCTTGGCTAGGCCCTGTCTTAGCCCAGCCCATTGTCATCTCTACTCTTGGCCATGCTATAAATTTATTTATTGACATTTTTTTAAACTAATTTAGTGTTTTTACTTTGTGTTTGTATACTTCTTTTGTTTTTGTTTGCTTTGTATCTCTTTCGGAATGGTGAGAAGCATGCTGCATTTGTATCAAACGATGGAAAAAAAAATTAATCTTAAGAACAATTTAACAAGACTAGTCCATTAAAAAAGTTCAGCAATCCTCGAATTAAAGAGAAACCAGTAGCGCATATTGAAGTGTCATTTGCACCGCATATATAAATTATTTTGTTATTATTTCTCTATGTTCTTGATTACAGAGATCATTTGATTGAGAGGATTCTGCTCTATTACTTACCAATATATCCATTCTTATATATTAAAGTCCTGCTTAACTGTTCAGCTAAAAAAATTGTATTTCCAATTATTTAATACAATTAATTAAATTCGCAACGCAACTTTAGATTAATGGAGTGGCATAGCAGAAGTAGAATTGATAGGATAAGAAAAACTAGATATCGTTCTAAAACCGGACCAAGCCAATTAACTTATACTCTAATCAAAGCATGATTAGATCTATTTTAACTCAATGAGATTTTTAATAACGTATAAAGCAAGATTAGATAACGCTCTAATCTAAACGATTATACAAAAGAGATATTTGATAGATAATTCTAAAGGAATTATAAAAGAGAGATTTTATTGAAGAATTGAAGTTGAAGTTATGAAAATAATTACAAGACCTCTCTATTTATAATAAAGCAAGCCTACTTCCCTAAGTTAATTAAAAAAAGACAATTAAATCACAATTAGAATAGAAATAAAAGACTAAGATACATTCCTTAATTGACTCTACTTAAAATAGAAAATAAAATTTTAGAATCCTAAAATAACTAAAATAATGTCCTACATCAATCTATCCATCTTAAAAGAAACTCATTATTGAGTTTGAATACAGTCTGAAGGATGAAACTTGTAAGTAAGAGCAAATCAATTTGTAATTCGAACTTGTTATCTTTCTCATCAATCTTTCTAAAAAATTTAAAGAATCCATACTTTAACAATTTCCTTCGCTTATACATTCTTCTAGACGATGAATACTTTCAAGAACGAACAATAATTAAATAACTCTTACCTTTTTCTAATTGTCGCTTAGTGTGCTCTCCAATAAATTTCATCTTTTTAATCAAATCTTCTTCAAGCACAATTTTTTTATCTTTAATATGAATACGTATAACCATTTCAATCATTTCAAATTCTTCAACTTTATTTTGCTCATTATCTTCAACACTTGTCTTGTTTTCAATGAAACATCATGTATACTCTCACACAAATTATCAGATTGAAATTTTAAATCAATAATAAATTATACATTTTCTTCTGACATCTCAAGCGAATTTTTTCAACTATTTTCTCACAATTAACTTCTGCTTTTGTTCTCCCTTGATTATATTGTTCATAGAAAGTGTGAGATCTGCAATTGCTTGCTCCATCGCTGCCAATCTTGGGTTACAAACTTTCTCAAATATTTGAAAGACTGCTTCTCTGACTATTTGGCTGATAGCCTCTGCAGACATTGCTTGCATCCCTTGATCATTGTATTCGGAACGGTTGTATGTAGATAAGTCTTGCATAAGAGAATTTAATGGATATGGACAGTAGTTTGTCATTTATTTCTTGAGTTTGGTGTGGCAGGTGGTAAGCGGCTGTAATTTGGTATGGGGTTGGTCGAATTCGAAAGAGTTGAAGGTGACGAACACAATGGTGGCTATGGATTGGTCAGATTTAAGGCGTTTTGGCTGGAAAATTGACTTGAAGTTGCAGCGACTTGTGGTGGTTGAGGGGACGATTTTGGTCGGCGTTTGGTGGAGATTAGTGATTAGGTTTTGGTCGGTAATGCCTAGGGATTCGTGTAACAGTTATGGTCGACAGTAAAAATGGCTGACGGTGGCCGAGTTAGTGGTGAGCGGTCGCGGGTTTGTGGCAGTTGTGCATGGTGTAGAGAGGCGGTGATGGCTGGAGCTTAGTAGGCAGTGGCTAATGAACTTTGTGGTGTTGATTGCTAGCAGAATGACAGTGGTAGTAGCTAAATCCGCTGTGGGTAGTTATGGTTGCGTGGTGGCACCTGGAGGTATTCAATTTTGGGGATTTTTTTTAATTTTTTTTATAGGTGAATTTGGTGGGGATGGATATTGAGACTCAAGAAAGCTGTGCAATCATCACAGAACCGCTATAATACCAATTGATGGAGCGGCGTAATAGAAGTAGAATTGATAGGATAAGAAAAATTAGATATCGTTCTAAAACTGAATCAAGCTAATGCGATTAGTTTGCGCTCTAATCGAAGCATGATTAGATTCGTTATAATTCAAACAACTCAATGAGATTTTTAATAACGTATAGAGCAAGATTATATGACGCTCTAATTTAAACGACTCTACAAAAGAAGTTTTTAATAGATAATCTCAAATAAATTATAAAAGAAAGACTTTATTGAATAATTGAAGTTGAAGTTATGAAAAAAATTACAAGGCCTCCCTATTTATAATAGAGAAAGCCAACTTCCCTAAGTTAACTAAAAAAAAATAGAAATAAAAGACTAACACACATGATTTAATTGACTCTACTTAAAATAGAAAATAGAATTCTAGAATTCTAAAATAATTAAAATAACGTCCTACATCATATATATTGTTCGCTTGAATACATTGATTGCTCGATGCAACTCTAGATAAGCCAAAGAATCAGCGACACTACTATTTTCTCAGAAAATATGAAAGCACTCAAAATTCATCCTTGAGATCTCATCTTTGTAGTTGAGCCATGTATTTCAAAGAGTCTAAGGAGATTAAAATTAACTCTATTTAAGCTTTGAACCACCACCAAAGAATCACATTCCATTTTATGTTTGCAGTTTAGCCATATATTTTGAAGAACCAAAGGTAATTAAAAGTAAATCTAGTTAAGCTTTGAACCACCACCAAAGAATCCCTGTCAAAGCTATAAGCGCCAAGAAACTGGGACATGAACCCAAGAGAAAGCAAATATGAAAAGAACAAGTTACTTTAATGCTGTGACTAGAATGTACAATGTGCTCAGAGCACAAACAATTAAGAGCTTTCTAAATTAAATATGACAGGAAAAAGCATGCTGCCAATTAATTAAATTGACCAAGAATATTTACATGAAAAACTGGCAAAATGTCATTAAAAACAATTATAGTTAAAATAGGTGAGTTTTATCATATAAACTGAAAATATATATATATATAGTTTTTGTGAATTTTCCATCAGTTTCTTTAACATTTTTCATTCTTGAGCTACAAGCTACATTGTACTTACAACTCTTTTCAGTAAGTGATTTTTAAAAATTTAGTCCAATCTAACTTAACATTCGTGTCAATCAAGTAAATTAAAATTAAAAGGACATGATTAGCACTATATGATGACTTATTTTACTTTCATCTATCTATACATATTCACATACAATATTGAATCTCTATATCTTCAACTTGAGCCTTGGCAGCAATAGAAGCTTGCTATTAGATGAGTTTTCCTCACTAATACAGCATGTCCTAGATTCATGTTCGCGTGTCCCTTCGATCGAACTTTCCCCATATTACGACGTGAACCCCCATCAATATTATCACTGCTCCAATAATGTTGCAACATTAGGATCAGTAATGGAGAAAAATTATTCATTTAAAAAAAAGCACATGCCAACATAATTCTAAAATATAAATGAATAAAGAGAGTTAAAGTTCTGAGGTATATGTGCTCGGACTCAGTAGATCTCTAAACTATACTATAATGGTAGCAGCTCAAATTCTCGGTAGACCATAGATTATAGTATTTATTAATTGTTACAATTCAAGAAAACAGAAGGTTGATTATTAGTGTTAGAGAAAATATCTCACATTACTTGAGTATTGAACTTGGGTTAAATATATAAAACTTAGACAAATTTCAATTTTTAAACTAATTTTTAGGTTGAGTTAAGCCTCTAGAATTATATATAGTATCATAACCAAATTAATGCATGAGTGGGCTTTTCCTGCACGTGACGGGTGGTGTTAGGCTGAGTATTGAGCTAACTTTTATATTGAATTAGACCTATAGACTTCTATAATTAATACCTCCCAAGATGATGAGCATCGCCAAGGAATATGAAACTCTTTAATGGCAACAATCACAATCGACAATGGCTTAAAAACTGTTATATACACAGGGCCCTTCTAAGTCTCCAAGCACTCAAATTTTTTTTTTCTTCTAAGAAATATGTACTTATTGAAATAATCGTTGCACACAAATTACAGAGGAAGGCTATTACCAGTTCTGGCGGATATATCTTCATAACTTGTGTCTGTTAATTAAACAACATTGACAAATTCAATTTTAGGGTACCTAGAAAATTTAAGTTTTGTTATAAAGGATATATATACCGGATAATGTACCAAACAGATAAAAGTAGATATTCAACTGTAAATAAAACTTCACTGATGAGTAACGACCCAATTTATTTGTGATGAGCTCAACGACCATTATTCATGAAGTGACACTGAATCTGAGTGTGTTGAAAAGTGAAGTAGAAATAACTATTGCTACTTTGTAAATAACCACCACCAGTGCACCCGATATTGATCCTATAGTGCAAATGATCTCAGCTTGATTGCTACTCTATCTCACGAAATGAGAATTTTACATAGCAACTGTGTGGTACCTAAACAACTTTTAACACAAAATATAAAACTTAGACAAATTTCAATTTTTAAATTAATTTTTGGGTTGAGTTAAGCCTGTAGAATTGTATATGATATCAGAACCAAATTAATGCATGAGTGGGCTTTTCCTGCACGTGACGGGTGGTGTTAGAGTTGAGTATTGAGCTAACTTTCAAATTGAGTTAGACCCATAGACTTCTATAATTAATACCTCCCAAGATGACGAGCATCACCAAGGAATATGAAACTCATTAATGGCAGCAATCACAATCGACAATGGCTTGAAAACTGCTATGTACACGGACCCTTCAAGTGCATACCCCAAGTATAAACAACAGTATCCGAAGATGATCCAAAAAATCTCTGAAATAGATACATACATAAGAATAAACATTTTCATTTTCTTAGCTTACTTGTTCCATTTTTCATTATCAAATTGCAACCAATGCTATATCAAGTCTAAGTCTCCAAGCACAAAAATTTTTTTCTTCCATGAAATATATAGTTATTGAAATAATTGTTGCGCAAAAATTATAGAGGAAGGCTACTACCAATTCCACCGGATATATCTCCATAACTTGTGTCTATTAATTAAACAACATTGACAAATTCGATTTTAGGGTACTTAGAAAATTTAGGTTTTGTTGCTAGGGATATATATACCGGGATAATGTACTAGAGAGACAAAAGTAAATATTCAACTATAAATAAAACTTCACTAATGAGTAACGGCCTAATTTGTTTGTGATGAGCTTAACGGCCATTATTTATGAAGTGACACTGAATCTGAATGTGTTGAAAAGTGAAGTAGAAATAACTATTGTTACTTTATAAATAACCACCACCAGTGCACCCGATATTGATCCTATGGTGCGATGATCTCAGCCTGAGCGCTACTCTATCTCACGGAATGAGAATTTTACACAGCAACTGTATGGCACCTAAACAACTTTTAACACAAAAATTGTTAAGTTTATCAAATTTCTCAAACTAGCTAGGCAAGGATAATTGCTAGAAAACTAGTGAGAAAAGAGTAATGTACTCAAGAGAGAGAATACAAGAGAAATTTACAAAGTATGGTTGAGTTGCTTATGCTTGATGTGTGTTGTGTGCAAAATAACAAGTATCATACTTTATTTACAGGGGAGGCTTGTCTATTCTAGTGTTTTTCATGTCACTTGGCTAAATATCTAGATATTTATAAGGATAATTACGAAGAATTCTTAAGTTATGTACAAGTGTGAAGAGTGTGCTAGAGAGTTATGGGGAATTCTAAAATCATGTCAGGCTAGCACACCTTGCTTGGATTTTGGACTCTTGGACTTGCAAACTTAGGCGAACGGTTACGTAGTGCACCTTAGCTCTCCTTTAACCGCACCTCGGATCCCCCAATTTAACTTCCTTTGTTAGGAAATTTGAGTGGCCCGTGACTTCTAACTTTTCCATCCTTTAATTTATTGGGCAAACAGAGAAGGGAAGTAAATTTGATAAATAAACATTTCTAAAATATGCCTCCCAAGTACCAACAACTAGAGCCAAAATATGCCAACGATTATACTAAGTATCTAGTTAAAATATGGGTACATACTGTTACTTCTCAAATATAATACCCTAAAAGCATGTAAAACTTCTGATTAGTTCATTTGACCATTCAATGGATGACGATAGCTCACATAGAATTGACAAGGTTGGACTATTATTATTTTATTCTTAAAATATATAGGGTTTACTTCATTATTTTGTTACCAGCTATATGAATTTATTTATCTCAAATAAATGGTTGTTGATTTTTCTTTTTCTTTTTCTTTTTAAAGAAATAATAGCAACCACTCATTTTCTTTTTGGTGGGGCTATTACAACTTAAATTTTGTACTTAAATTCTTGACATATATATTGAGCCATTAATTTCAGATAATTCTTTTAGTAGATATTGAAAGTTAAAGTAGTATTTATGCGATGTAATATTTGACCAGGCGAATATGTCTCTCGATTCCGGGATTCCAATCCAAAAGAAATGAGTGTGGGTTATAATGATTATTCATTCACCGATAGATTCTTTAAAATTTATGACTTGAGAATTTTATAAAAAAAATTAAGTTAAAATAACCTAACCCCTTTCTAAATAATCATATAATATACTATAAATCAAGTTGATCCATTAAATAGCAAACAACGGCGTAAATAAACTAACTCAAAATATTTTAAATTTATTTCTCAACTTAAATTTTCCATTAGGTTGGGTAAATCTAATGCTGGAAAATTTTAGTCTTTATTACACATGACACAGCAAGACCCATCAATTCGACATTTCGACTTGCTTGTCAGCAGTGGTGGCACCCAGGAAAAGAATTTGGTGGGGCTAAGATAAACTAAAGCGAGGAATAAGAATTTTAAATAGGAATTCTAATTTGTAAAGAAACAAAGTCTAAAAAATTCAAAAAAATTGAGTCAATTTGGATTTAGACTATAAAAGTGTATTGTGACTTTTTGATGCTATGCATTTATGCAATTCTCTCTCTCTCTCTTTAAAAAGTCGCCGTTTAAAATTGACTTCAAGCTACAAGAACATTTTCGTGGAGGATCTGTTCTCATATCTTAGTTTAGATTTTGGAGCGTTCAATTTTTTTCTTTAAAAACAATTTGTTTTTTTTTTTATATATACTCTCATTTTCTTCTTCGTTTGTCATTTTGAGATCTGCAGTTATACAAATATAAGTTGATGTCCTTAACATCATGAATGATGCTTTTTCACGCTTGGTCCTCTAGCCAAGCAGGCCTGGTGAAAAGTGGGCTTGATCGAAAGTGGGCCGTGTAGTGCCGACCCACAAGAATGGTTGCCGATTAGCTCGCCTGCGCGGCTGGTTGGCCATCTCTCCATGCATGCACTAAGGTGGCCGAAAATGATGGCAAGTAATGGAGAGCTGTTTCTTACTATGTTAGTGCCTTGTAGCCTAGTACGTGAGCACAATATACTTGGTTTATATACGGGTGGCGGAGTATGGGCTTGGGCTAGGGTTTTTCAAGCACATGCTGATGCCCATTGTAGATGGAGCATAAGAGTTGGGCTTGGACTAGGCTTGGGTTTTCACTTTTTTTTTTTTTTTTAAATTTAAATTTTTTTTTATTTTTTATTCTTCTAGAATTTTTATTTTTTTTTACAACTTAGATTTGAGTTTTTTTTTTTTACTTATCTTATTTCGGATAAGAAAATTTTATTATAAAATAATATTTTGGATTGTTTTTTTTGATAAATTCGCTATATTTAGGTTTGTTATAAAATAGTCTTAAAACTCTAGTTTTAATTCATTCAATTTTTAATAAAATTTACATTATTAATAAAATTTATTTCCCTATCAACAGCCTTTACGCTTCTATTTTGTCGTTATAAACTTAAAATAAATTAATTATTTCTTATAATCAACAATAAATAAAAAAATAAATATTTCAAAATAAAATAATAAAGAAAAAAATAAATAAAAGCTTAGAGATTTAATCTTTTAATATTGGATTCTTTAATTCAAGTACTATCTTAATTAATTGATGCTTAAGAAAGATTTTAGTATTATCATTTTAAGTTTTTTGAATTATTATTGATTTATAAATTGGGGATTTAAGTTTTATTTTTTATTTTTCTATTATTATTTTTTAATTTTAATTTATTATTCTAATTCATAAATTAATTTTTTTCAAAAAATTAGCGGGCTTGAACTTAATTTAGATTTTTTCCCCTAAACCCTTGTCCAGGTCCTCACGTAGAGGACTGGGTCGGGCCAGGCATGGGCTAACCTGAGCTCTTTAGCCCACCTTAATTCTATGTACTCAATAAGGCCGATGAGACAGATTTTGGCGAGGAGTAGGAGTTTGAAGCCTTGAATGATGAAAGCACCACCGCACTCCGCACTACATAAATCATACAAATATAGAATATAATGTAATTAATATTATTAATGGTTTTGTTGATGTGGTTTTCTGCTCGTTCCCAAGTGAAGCCGTGAACTTCTGCTCGCTGGTTGCTGTCTTTCTCCGTTTACTGGAACGGTGATGTCTTTCAGCCTGCATCTACAGAAAAAATGTCAGGGGTCGCCGGATATTTTTCCGACGAAAACCCTCCGACGCTCAAGTCAGTGATCGGGTTGATTCTTTTGATATCCCCCTTTAATTTGGGAGAGTGGAAAAAATAGGAAGTTTTTAGAAGCAAAGAGAGAGGGAATCCAAGTATTTGTTAGATAATTTGGGGTTGGGGTTAAAAGTTCAGAAAAGAAAAAGGAAGAGAAAGAAGAATCCATTTACCTTGTCTATCGCCTGATATTTATCCTTCTTTTTCCCGCCCTTTTGCTTAGGCGGTCATTTCTGCATTAATTGCACCTGTGCTTTTCTAATAGCTTATGGTTGCTGCGGCACAACCTGGGGCGTGAGATTTCAGGCAGGTATGGGTTCCCGTGACCCAATAATGATGCTGTGTAGGCCTATGTGTAATGATGACATTGTGGAGGCGTGCGCCGGTCATCGGTAATAGTGATGAATCCCTGTTGCGTGGGGTGCCTGTCATTCATCGATCGTCCTATTAAGTTATCGGGAGGAGGGGCCGTCACGCTTAAATTTGCTCTGCTCGAGCTTTGGTTCTCCTCTGTTCATGGTGTTTCTGGTAACATGACCGGATCATACTTGGTGGTACGAGGATCTCTTGTAGCCGAGCAAGATGGGAAGATCAGGGTTGGACCAGCCTTGGAGCACTTGACCTCGACCAGCACGGGTATCTTCATGCTAGCGATTAGGTCTTCTGCTCTAGCTAGATTGTCCTCGAGGGGGCCTGTTCGTCATTGCCCAAACACCAGTCCCCCAGTTGTCTTGATAGTGAAATGAGATAAGACTAGAAACTTCTGGTTTGAGCCGGCTCCCTCCTTTTTTTATTTTGTCACGCTAAGCTGTCTGTCTTTTCGGTCACTTCACATTTAATGCGAGATACATTGGCTGATCTGGACCGCTCGTTTGAATTTTGAAGAGGCGGTTATTTGAACAATCGCGTCTCATTGAATAACGTGCCGTCTGTTTGCATGACTTGCTTTCCCCTTAATAAATCCCTAATTTCTTTACTATGCCTTTTCTTATTTCCAAATTTTTGTTCAGAACGAAAACAACTGTCTGCAAGAGAAAATCACCTTCTTCTTCACCGCCGTCGTTGTCTTCCTTCGCCGAATCCGTTTACGGTATAAACTCGTCTCCTTCTTCTTGTTCTTATATTTTCTATTTTCTAGGTTTCTGGTTTCCCACTTGGTAGATTGTGTCCCTAGGAAAAGAAAAAATGTCAGTTACTTAACAACCTCGCCAGATGTCCCGTGAAGAGTCATCTTCTTCAAGTGACTCCGAGACCAATAGGAGGGTTCCAGTGAGAGACGCAAGTCCGGAAGGGGTCGAGGCTGTGGGGGAAACTCAGCCGCTACAGAGGCAAAGGACCGGTCAAAGATCAGAGGCCGAGTTGTTTGCCATAGATAACATGAGGTGTGAGATCTCATATCAAGATTTAGAACGGCTTAGGGCTGTGTACCATATTCCTGCCAGTGTTGATCTGCGTCTTCCTAGTAAAAATAATACACCTAGCCGTCCTCCCAGGGGTATATCATTCTTTATTTTGCCCGGGTCCTTTCCCAACTACATCTGGCACTAGGGCAGCTGAACCCAAATGGGTGGAGGGTTCTGTCGGGGCTGTATGTTTTGTGGAGATGGTGTAATTTGGGTGAGCCGACGGTAGATGAAATAAAGCATTTCTACCATTTAAAGAGCAGTTCAAAGGACGCGGGCTGGTATTTCCTCACTTCTAACTTGAAGGGTAAGAAACCTATCACTGACCTCCCTACCTCTGGTGGCAATTGAAAGGGCAAATTTTTCTTTGCCGGGGGTAACTAGGGGCGAGCAACCTCGGCCACCGAGGAGATCCCTCAAATTCCTTTTCGCTTTTGTACCCTGTGTCGTCTGCTGCCCATCATGTTTTTTACTTTGATCCTTTTTGCTTACTCTCTCTTATTATTTTTCTAGTCTTGTGTGCAATTTTTTGGAGCGTGTCATACCGAGCTGGGGAAGAGTTGCAGGTGCATATTAACACCGCCTTGGATAATGCAAGCTCGTGCAGAGAGCTATTGACTTACTAGTACTTCACCGAATTTGGTTTAATCCTTGAGGAATAAGATATGAGCGGCGTTCTCTCTCGGGTTGACCACGCTGCCTCCCCCGAAGGCCTCAAGAGCTGTAGTCTCGGCAAGATCCCGATCGGGGCGACCTCAAGAGCAGCAGCCCAATTTTACTGATCCCTACTTCAGGGACTTTACTAGGCAGATGGAGGAGAAGTTTGTGGAGGAGCTGGAGTCGTCCAACGTTACCGAGCTGGCCAATATGTTCCAGCGCCTCTCGTGTCGGGCGACGGTTATCTCTACTGCCTTCAAGAATAAAGCCATGACTTTTGAGAGAAATATCAGGACTGATAACCATAGCTTGAGGCAGGCACTTGAGCAGAAGGAAGAAGAAGCGGCGAAGCTGCGTACCTACATCTCCACCTTCGAGGAGAGAGCTGCAATATCGGAGTCCAAGGCTTCCCAGCTCGAGAAGGAGCTGTCCATGGTTCGGCCAAGCTGCTCCCCCTTCCGAGGCCCCGGCCCCCACTGCTATCCCGATTGTTCAAGCCCCTTGAATGGCTTTACTATATCTCTCCCTTTTTTTGTACTCTCGGCAATGTAATAAAAATATATTTCTCACTTTGCCTTCGTACTTTTAACTGCTCCCAAAGTTTAATTTCTTACTGGCTTAGAACCATTCCTATATAATTTTGACTACGGTTTGCTTCCGCTCGTCTTGCCAAAATGTGACCAATTGAACTAATCCCTTATAACTCTTGGCTGTTTTTCCTTAACCCAAACAGACTTTAAGTCCCGAGAGTGTGGTATCTTTCCGTGCGAGCTTGTTATGCCCGAGCTCGTTCTAGTCGTGATCCGCCTTTTTAACTTGCCTAAAGTTAGATTTTTCAGATTTTAGCTTTATTCGTGAGCTCATCTAGCTCGAGCTTTCCGGCTTACGCTGGGCTCTGTCTCACCTTAAATTTAGGCTTCTGAGACTTACTGACCTTATGCTTTCTTCAAGAGCTCTGCTCGAGCCTTCACTTGGCTTATGCTCGGCACCGTCTCACCTTAAGTTAGGCTTTGAGACTCATGGCCTTTGCATTTCCTCGCGAGTTTATTTTCTGCTCGAGCGTTCATTTGGTTATGCTTAGCACCGTAGCCAGGCTTTGAGACTTACGGCCTTTACATTTCTTCGCGAGCTTATTTTCTGTTCGAGCCTTCATTTGGCTGTGCTTGGCACCGTCTCGCTTTTAGCTAGGCTTTGAGACTTACGGCCTTTGTATTTCTTCGCGAGCTTATTTTCTGCTCGAGCCTTCATTTAGCTATGCTTGGCACCGTCTCGCCTTAAGATAGGCTTTGAGACTTCCTTTCTTTGCATTTCTTCGCGAGCTTATTTTCTGCTCGAGCCTTCACTTGGCTATACTTGGCACCGTCTCGCCTTAAGCTAGGTTTTGAGACTTATGGTCTTTGCATTTCTTCGTGAGCTTATTTTCTGCTCGAGCCTTCACTTGGCTATGCTTGGCACCGTCTTACCTTAAGCTAGGCTTTGAGACTTACAGCCTTAGCTAGACTTTGAGACTTACGGCTTTAGCTCTTCCTCCTGAGCTTATCTTGCTCAAGCCTTTGCTTGGCTCATGCTAGGCACTTCGTCTCACCTTAAGTTAGGCTCTGAGACTTACGGCTCTAGCTTCTATTTACTTTTATAAGCGTTAATCTGCTCGCATGATATTGATTGATTTTGGAAGCATTTTTCTTGCTTTTTATTTACGTACAAGATTTTACACATTTCTAATATGGAGAAAACTGAACTCTTAATGCTTAAAATAAAAGGGAACTTACTAAAAGTACTTCGTCAAATGCTGCGCATTCCATGGCCTTTTAAATTCTTGCCCATCTGGGTAGGTCAGCCTATATGCCCTCGGACCAGCTACTTGTGAGACCTTGTAGAGACCTTCCCAGTTCAAGCCCAACACCCCTTGTCTGAGATCTTTAGTGCTCTGGTTTACTCTTCTAAGTACCTATTCTCCCACCTAGAACCGGCGGATGTGCACGTTCTGGTTGAAATAGCAGGCTACCCTCTGCTGGTATTCTGTCATCTTTACTGCTGACCTTTCCCTTTTTTTCCTCTAGCAGATCCAAATTCGCACACATCTGCTCGTCGTTTTACTCCTTATGAAGTGCTCCGTCCGAGTGTGTGCCCATTCCTATTTCGATGGGATCAATGTTTCATGTCCAATTGCTAAGGAAAAAGGTGTTTCTCCTGTGGTGGTTTTGTGTGTGGTCCTATAAGCCCACAATACGCCAGGCAGCTCGTCGACCCATTCTCCTTTCTGCTCACCCAGTCTGGTTTTTAAGAGACGTTTTATGGTCTTGTTTGTGGCCTCCACTTGTCCATTTTCCTGCGGATGTAATGACGAGAAGAATTTCAATTATATCCTCATATTCTTGCAGAAGTCTCTGAACTTGTTGTTGTTGAACTGTCTCCCGTTGTCTGTGACTAGTGCGTGGGGGATCCCGTACCTGCAAATCACATTTCTCCAAATAAAGTCAGTGGTTTCACTTTCTGTAATACTGTTTAAAGCTTCCACCTCAACCCATTTAGTGAAATAATCAATTTCCATTATGGTGTGTGTTGCAGATGCTCTTCCTTTTGGCAGCGGTCCGATCAGGTCGATCCCCCATTGAGCAAATGGCCACGGTGAATTCATCACTGTGAGGTTCTCGGGCAGCTGAGCCATGTAGTTGGTGAAGCTTTGATAATTCTTGCAGCTCTTGGTCTTTTCTTGTGCGTCCTGGTGCATCTGAGGCTAGAAGTATCCTTGCCTTAAGGCTTTAAAGGCCAAAGATCTTGCGCCAGAATGGTTGCCGCAAATCCCCTCGTGTATCTCTCTGAGGACGTAATATGCCTCCTTTTTATCCAAGCAGTAGTAATGGCGGGGTGTATCCTCGCCTGTACAATACCCTGTCGATTAATGTGTACCTTGCCGCTTGACACCTTAGCTTCCTCGCCTGCTTTTTGTCGGCAGGCAATGTCCCTTCCTTGAGATAAGAGATAATTGGATCCATCCAGATGCTGCTCAAAGATAGGCTCATCACTTCGTTCTTCTACTCGATACTCAAGCAGGTCTTGATCTCCACTGGAATGGAATTGGGCATCTTTAGGTCAGATATAGCGGCCATCCGTGCTATCATGTCTGTCCAAAAGTTTTCTCCCCTTGTGATCTGTTCTACCTCTACCGCTTGAAATTTTCCAATTAGCTATCTCACATTTCGAAGGTAAGCTTCCATCTTCTCACCTTTCGCCTGGAAGCTTTCATTGAGGTGGTTTGCCTCCAGCTGAGAGTCTATCCAGAGTTTTACTTCTTCCACCCTCACTACCAAAGCGAGCTTCAGCTCTGCAATTACAGCTTCGTACTCAGCCTGGTTATTGGTGGCCTTGAACTCAAGCTTCACGGCATATTGTACTTCCACCCCTTCAGGGCTAAGAAGCAATACTCCCACTCCCGCTTCCTAATCTCCACATGAGCCGTCCACTGTAACTGTCCAGACTTTGCCTGGAGTTGGGGAGCTTGCTGTTCGCTCGTCGTCTGCTCCTTTGTCAGACTCTATACACTCAACTACAAAGTCCGCCCAGGCTTGTGCTCTAATCGTTGGTCGAGGCTGGTAGCTGATGTCAAACTCGCTGAGCTCTATCGACCACTTCACTAACCGGCTCGAAATTTCTGGCTTGTGCAGGATCTGCCTAAGCGGTTGGTTTGTCAAGACGGCTATCGAGTTGCTGCTACCAGCGCGAGCGCCCACTTCTCCACCGACTGGTACCGAGTCTCCGTCTCCAACAGAGCTCTGCTTGTATAGTACACGAGGTGCTGCACCCCTGACTCTTCCCTTATCAAGACCGAACTCGTTGCCCATTGCAACACTGCCAAATACAAGTCATGAACTTCTCACGCTCACGGTGTTGATAGCAACGAGCCTTTAGCAAATACTCCTTCAGCTATTGGAACGCAGCTTCACACTCTGGTGACCACTTTGTCTTCCTCCCTTTTCTCATTTCTTGGAAGAAGACATGGCATTTATCTGTTGCTCGGAAGATGAATCTGTTGAGGGATATCAGCTTACCCGTGAGACTTTGTATTTCCTTGATCGTGCGTGGGGACTTCATGTTTATCACTACTCTTATCTTTTCCGGGTTGACCTCAATTCCCTATTACTCGACCACAAAACCCAAGAATTTTCCGGACCCCACTCCAAAGGCACACTTCTCAGGGTTAAGCTTCATCCGGTATTCCCTCAAGAGTGCGAAGGTTTTTTTTAAATGCTTCACATGTTCTTCCGCGTCCTTGGACTTGGTGATCATGTCGTCTACATATACTTCTATTGTGTGGCCGATCATTGACTTAAAAATCTTGTTCACCAGTCTCTGGTATGTTGCTCCCACGCTTTTTCGGCCGAAAGACATGACCTTGTAATAAAACAGATAATCGATTAGTGATGAATACCGTGTACTCCTCATTCTTTCCATACATGAGAATCTAGTTATAGCAAACAGGTTTGTCAAGAATTTATAACAAAATACATCATTTGATGATTACTAACTAGTCAGAGAGAGACATGGGGAAGATGATTGACGAAGGGAGGAGAATAAGAGTGGCAATAGCAAAAGAGTAGGTGATGAATACATAGGAGCTCATTCTTTCGTAGAGGCTGCCTTGAAAATGTGAGCATCCTAATTAAATTTATAAAATTTTGATATTAAAAATCTCAAGTTCAAATCATGTTCACGTGGACAGTGATGAATTTTAATTGCCAATTGCGTCTTTAAAAAGAAAAGAAATTATCATATTATTTTATGCTCCAATGAGTTCTTAAATATATCAACGCTATCTAAAAAAAAAAACATTAAATTCAAATTCACTTCTCCCAAAATTCTCCAACTTGCATCTTGGCTTATCCATTAAATTTTTAGTACCAAATTCAATTAATTAAAACTTATTTTGCATGTGTCTTAACTTCGTGCTTCAAATAAAACTTAGATTCAATTGCATTTTGATTGTTTTGTGTTAGCATTTTCCTTCTGTGGTAGAAACTAGTGATTAATTTTTTAAACAATTTTAGCTCCACAATGTTAACTATACACCGTCTTCTGCCCGTAAACATAATCAAGAGATTTCAACAGACATTAATTTCACACCAATATATATGACTTTGCACTGCCTTAATTACTACGATCTGCTACCATTTATAATTTGTGCTTCAACTTTAACACTGCGCAACAAAGGGGTCGTACTACCAGATGAAGCTCTCACTCCCAAGCTAGTGAAGCCAGAGTCTTCGTTTTCCACTTCTTCTTCATTAGCCTTCCCCCATAATACAGCATAAAATCCTACACATATTACTACTGCTCCAATGACACTGCAACATTAGGAATACAAAAGACAAACTAATTAATCGTGCTAAAACAAATTAATTATGAATTTATTTTAAATAAGCCAGTAATGATCAAAAGCGAGTTGATCATTAATTAATTACCTCCCTAGATGGAGAGTATCGCCGAGGAATATGATACCCGTAATGGCTGCAATGACAACTGATAATGGCTTGAAAATTGCTATGTACACAGGACCCTTCAAGCGTAAGCCCCAAGTATGAACAATTGTATTAAAGGACGGTCCAAGAAATGCCTGAAAAGCAAATAGACCAGAATTAATCTCACCTTACCCATTTTCATCATTTGCTTCTTTTTTTCTTCACAATTCTATTATATTTTATTCTTACCGAGTACACAATTGTAACCAATGCTATATCAGGTTTGAGTCTCCATGAACTCAAATCTTGTTCTGCGAGCAAACATACAGGTACTGCAATTACAGCGGCGAACAAGTTGTAAAGGAAGGCTACTAGTAGCTCTGCTGGATATATATTGATAATTTGTGTCTGTTAAAAATGTCATAGAATTGAACTTTAGAAATTAATCACTGGAAGATTGGTAAATTTTTGGCAGAATTGCAGGGGTTTAATTTTTTATACCAGGAGAATGGACCAGATTGACAGAAGGAAGCATTGAGCTGCGAGCAAAAGGCCACCAATGACCCAATTTGATACTGATTGCGAGCCCATAAGCCAATGAAGTGACTTTGTTGAATGAGTTGAAGAAGGCGAAGTACTCTGAAAAATTGTTGGTCCCTTATAAAGAACCACCACTAGTGCACCTGATATTGATACTATCGTCCCAATGATTTTAGCCTGAGTGCTTATACTCCTTAAAGCCAGCTTTTCCATCCTTTTGGAGTCATGAAATAAAAATATACGTTTCCCATGATGGCCAACGATTAAAGTACGTATATTAAATGAAACAGCTGCTATATTATTAGCAGCTGCTTGATTGGTAAGGCCAAAATTTTCAATGAGCCAAAAGGAAAAAGAATTCCACCAAAAGAAAATCGAACTTGAAACCTTTTCACTGATACGAAACTAGTTGATTCGAGCACTTTTTATTATTTGCAGGTGTTTAATTGGTAAGACCAAAACTTACAATGGGCCGAAAGAAAGAAAATTCAAAAGTGAGCTAAAAATTAAAAAATAATTAAAAAAGTTTGTCACTTGATCTAAAAGTTATAATAAAAAATTTGCACGTAAACCTTTTCACTGATACCAAACTAGTTGATTCAAAAACTTGAATAGATAAGTTCCCAAGTACTTAAGACATATGGAAATAATTATTACTGTTATTTCAGTTAGCTCACGAATTTCTTTAACCAAGATATTAGTAGTGAAGTGAAAAAAGAGAAAAGCAATTATTGAAGAACCTGAAAAGAATGGCAAGTGTGAAGGTACAAGCAGGAGTAAGATTGCTGATTGCTGAAGAAAGAGTTGGAGAGCTACATGCTATTCCTGTGTAGCCGAATATCTGAGACAAAACCCTGTTTCAATTTAATTCCCTAAAATCAGTACTAGCAAGTTGTTGATTTATAATCAAAATATAAAAGAAGAATAATCAAATTATAATCAGTCTTTTATTTAAAAAAAAAAATACCCAATAAAGGAAAGGAGGAAGATTCTTGAGAGAATAGAGAACTTGAATGATGGAACCACTGTTGTTGTGCTGCATATATGTATTACACATACTTATCAACACAATTATTCAACATGATGAACAAATTAATTAATTAATAGAAGAGAAGATGAGTGAAGAGAGACTTGTACCTGCGAAAGATAAAGGGCAAAGGGAGGAGAGTAAGAGTTGCAAGAGGAAAAGAGTAGGCAACAAAGACATAGTAGCTCAGCCCTTTGGAGGCTGCTGCCTTGAATAGAGTATTTAAGCCTACTGTGGTGCACTCCACGGAAACCGTGGCTGCTAACAACAACGCTTCCTTGAAAAATTTCCTCCTCTCCATTTCTTCTTCTTTGTGCTAGTATTTTATTTTCTTTTTATCGGCTGGGTCTCTCCAGTCCCTAATCACTTCATCATCTTCAAATAATTAAAAATAATTAAAGCACCTGTCCCTCCCTTCCTGTGTATCAAAATATCTAATAAGCCTTTTGTTAATGAGCATCTTCATCTAGAAGGAGACATATTCCTTATTTCGTGCTCAAAACGGAATTAATTTCTCTTTGACCCTTCACACTTTCGGCAAATGTAGCTTTTCACCCAGGACGTAATATAGAGTAACGTTATCTTTGAAAAATTCGAATATAACGTTTATATATTAGTGGATGTGCTATTCATCAATAATTTGATTAGAAATTTAATAAATTTTAAAAATAAGAAGGATTAGTTTTTAAAATTTGATTTTAAAATTTAATTTTATATTTATTATAATTTTATATAAATTTTTAAATATATTATAAGATTTAAAAAATTATTCTTATTCAATTAAAAAATAAAATCAAAAAATTTAAAGAGATTAATATTAATACCAATAATGTTAAGATAACAAATTAAAAATAAACTTAATAGAATCTAAAATTTTATTATATATATATATATTTTTTTTTATTTAATATTATGTTCATTTCACACATTTTTATTTTTATAGCAATTATAATAATAAAATTTACTAAATATATGTAACTATTTTTAAAATTTATTTAATTTTTTAAAATAAATTCACAGCTGATTATTTTTACTGTATAACTACTAATAATTATTTTAAAACTTATAATACTGTCAAATTAATCTTAGATACTAGTTTAAAATTCTACTTCTACCTATATTTTGTGTATTTTATGGTAGAGGAAATGTAGTTCTCGCGAGCGCACAAGTCTTAGTGGCAATCAATAACTAACGGAATTGCCAAAATCTTTCTTGATTTAAAAAATAAGAAGTAAGATTTGGACTCCGCTCATATGTATAAAAAGAAAAAGAGATTAAATAATCGTTTAGCTTAAGTAATGATCAAGAAAATATTTTAATTGATTTAAATAAAGTAAGTAAAAGATAAAATAAGTAAAGATTATTAGTCCATTTATTTATCACCCGTAAAACTTAAGCACATCTCCTAATAAATAATCGACTGTTAAATTTAAAAATTAAAAAGTGTAATATTGCACTCACATATTGTGATTATAAAATGATTTATACCCTTTAATCATTTATGTGACAATTTTTAACACTTATTATCGAGTGATAAATTAGACGTGATCTACATTGGGATGCTTTAATTTTTTTGAAAAAAAATTATATAGTATTGAGAAGATATTTGTTATGTTTAAAAGCCTAGAAAAACATTATTTTTGTTCAGTTACATGTAAAATAATAAAAAGAAAAGAAAGAAAATATTGGTTGATTGAAATAGACCTATTCTTTTGAGGTTTTGTGGCAGATATTTAGCCATGCATCAGGTCTGGTCGGCCATTGGAGCTACAACACTGACTTTCATATGTTTGTTCATAATTATTCTCTTGAAACTGCTGCTGATTATTATTAGTAATTATAGATTTTTTAACTAAACAACACCGCTGCGTTTTTTTGTTTATATATTTTCTTAGACTGCTGCAGTGCTGCTTAATGCTTATTATTATCGTATTAGTATTATTATCATTTTTCTTTATAAATAAAGAAAGGTCCACGGCTAAGTTATCCCGCGGGCAAGAGCAACTAACCCCCTATTTTGTTTTCCCCTATCCACACCGTTGGATGAAAAGGAAGCAAATCCAACGGATGTAACGGGATACATAGTTAAGAGAGCAAATCCAAGCATCCAACAATTCGTTGACGAACTTCTCAAACTTTATAAAATATATGAAATTAAATTTAATTAATTTATAAGATAATTTTATTGTCATTAAGATGAAATCATTGCTAAAGGAGTTAAAATTAGAATAATCTTCAGAATCTGATGAAAAAATGTTAAGAGTTGTTAAAGAATGGATGTCACAGGCATAAGGAAAAGTGAATTAGTCCAAAACTTTAGTGAGTGTGTCTAGAAAGAAAGGTTTGAGTATGCAAATCAAAGATGGGTAAAAATGATTTATATAGAAAATAAGAAAAGAAAAATAACTTATTTGTTAGTTGGTTATTCTACCTTAACTTTTAATTTGGAGCCTCGTCTGCTCTTAATAATTTTTCCTAATATTTTTAAATTTAAATGTCGAATTACTAATTTGGCAAATGTTTCTGATTTTTAAACATACAACAGAAGAATATGAAATTCTAATTAATTTCATACCAATATGACTTCGCATTTCCTAATTAGTAACTATCTGCTACCATTAATCTCCATATCTTCAACTTTAAGGCTTTGTAAAAAAGGGGTCTTGCTATCAGATGAATCAGTTGTCCCTTCTTCATTGGCCTTCCCCCATAACACAGTATAGAATCCTATGCATATTATTATTGCTCCAATAAAACTGCAACATTATTAGGAATATGAAAGACAAATTAATCAATAATCATACTAGAAAAAAATTAAGAGCAGCACAAATAATGAAAAGGAAGTTATACCTCCCCAGATGGAGAGTATCACCAAGGAATATGATACCCATAATGGCTGCAATGGCAATTGATAATGGCTTGAAAATTGCTACGTACACAGGACCCTCAAGTGTAAGCCCCAAGTATGAACAAGAGTACTAAAGGATGATCCGAAAAATCCCTGAAAATAAATTAAGAGAAGTGTTGATGCAGCTTTTCCCGCGTGCCTCAACAGGGCTTCGAACCTTCAAGCGAGTACTTCCAAGCGACTCTAGCGGAGTCTGTTCAAGCCTTACGCTTCATGACTCAAGCGATGACCTCGATCCTTCCGCTCGCTATAAGCTCGAGCGGGAATGCCTCCTTTGTCCGTTCATCTGTCTTCTTGAGCGGTGATTTCCGGACCGCACTCCGCGAAACCGGGTCAGGGTCGCCGGGCGTGTCCGTGAAACCCTCAGACGCTCAAGTCGATGTCGGGTTTCTCTTTTTGGTATCTCCCTAGTGAGGAGACCAGGAAAGATGAAAGGGTATTATTTCGCCCCCTTTCTTGGATATGTATGGTGTTTTCAGAGAGAATCGGATGAGAGAAATTTGAAAAGGAAGAACACATATCAAATTCTGGATCCTTTACGAATCGGAAGTTCCAACCTTTGAGAATCAAATTCTTCGACCCTTTGTGAATTAGAAATGCCAACCACTTGTCAGTTCTCCTTCGTTTCCTTTTATACTCTGTTTTCCAGCTCTTTTCCTCTCCAGTCTGTCCACTCCCACGCTAATGGTATCCGGGTCCCTCGGCAGCAGGTTTGGCGGAATATTCCACAGGGATGGCGGTCGTCCCTTAACTCGATTCACGTGGCGGATCACCATGTCGGGCAAGTGCTGCGAGGAATGATGACACCTGGTGGCACGTCTTGAGCCAGCAAACAACGATGTCACCTCTCCGCCATGTGGGACCCTTGTCGGACATCAAAGGTGTGCGGGATTACGAGATAACGGGTCGGGTTGCCACGGGTCGGGTCTTGTCCGGTGTGCTCGTGGATCTGCGGCGGGGGAGATGTGCTCGGCTCCGACGCTTGACCGGCTTTGACACGAAGGATGACCTCGGCGGGCAAGGAGCTCTCGACCTTGACCGGCTTTGACACGAGGATGACCTCGGCGGGCAGGAGCTCTCGACCTTGACCGGCTTTGACTGAGGATGACCTCGAGCGAGCGAGGCTCTCGACCTTGACCGGCTTTGACCGAAGGATGACCTCGGTGGCAGAAGCTCTCGACCTTGACCGGCTTTGACCGGAAGGACTGCTCGGGCTAGGTTGCCCTCGGGCGTCTTGCTTGGTCGGAAGGGCTCGAGGGCTTGTCGATATTTACCCCATACACTGGAAGGGCTTTGAGGGGCCTGTCGATATTTTACCCAAACACCGGTCCCAGGTTTCAGTCTTTTGAGTGAAGCGAGATAAGGCCGAAACTCGATAATGATGGGCGAATTCGCGACCTTTTACTCTTCCCATGCTTCCAGTGTATGCGCCACTTGAATCATTTCTCATTTAAGGCGGGACACGTGGGTTGATCCGGCAGCGTATTTGAAATTCGAATGGACAGCGACCTAAAGGTTGTGTCCTCGAACGCATACGCCGCCACTTCGAAAGGACAGCGTCTTCCTCTTTAAAATCCCCAACTTCTTCACTATTCCCTCTATTTGCTTACTTTTCATTTGAATTCAAAATTCATCCGCTCTCCTCGCTTCTAGGTCTTCTTCTTTACATCAAGGCGGCTCAGGCTACCCATACTTCCTTTGTGTCCGGTACCACTCAATTTTCCATTTCGCCATTACTGTTTCTTCCTCTGCATCTTGTTAGTCCATACCCTTTAAAATGTCGATCCCCAAAGAACCCCGTAGGATGTCACCGGAGGACTCTTCCTCTTCTAGTAAGGCACGCCTCCGAGTATAATCCCCGTGAGGGATTCTAGTCCCGAGAGGGATTACCCGCTACCGAGACCCACCAGCATCGGAGGGTAAGGGCCACCGGAGGTCCGAGCGTGGGAATACCCCATTGATTACTTAGAATGTGAAACCACTCAACCTGAGTCGAATGGACTTAGTGGAAACTTACCACATTCCCGATAGTGTAATTCGAGGTCGCTGTGCAGGTGAAATCCTCACCGTCTCCCATGGGTTTACAACCTTCTACTTAGAGTGCTTCGGATGGGGATTAGGCTGCCTCCAAACTTTATTTTGGCCGGGTTTTGTCTGGGTTCTGCCTCGCCCCGGGCAATCGAACCCGAATGGGTGGAGGGTCCTTTCCTGACTCTTCGCTTTGTGGAAACGCCGCGACTGGATGAGCCCTCGGTAGGGAAATCGACACCTCTACCAACTGAAGTGTAGCCCAAGCGATGCCGGTTGGTATTACCTTACCTCCAACCAAGGGTGTGAAGCCCATCACCGATCTCCCTACCTCCGTGGCAACCGGAAGAGCAAATTCTTCTTCGCTGGGGAGACTGGGGCACGTCAGACTTCGTAGCGAGGGAGTCCCTCCATCCCGCAGCATTTCGCATTCCGTGTCATTTATCCGCTTTATGAATTTTACTTTTAGTTTTCCCGCTCGTGTCTATTTTCATTGTCTCGCTCGTTGTTTTTGCAGCCTCCGGGTGCTTCTTATTCAATCGGGGTCTGCCTCAAGCACGCGTGCAGATCGCTTCTTTCAAACGCGAGCTCGCGGTAGGACTCGCTGACACCCCTGAGCTTTTAGAGTCCAACTTAATACCAAGCCAAGAGATGACCGGCAGTGATGCGCGAGATGTCAGCACAGTGCGTGGGACAACCAAGCTCGCGAGTACCTCAAAAGACCACGAGCCGAATCAGTGCTCCACCTCCATCACCGAGCTTCGCTTCCTTCTTCTGCTCAGCAGTCGAGCTGCAGAGCAGTAGGTCCTCCTCGTAGGAGACAAAGGATCGCTGACCCACTGTCCCTCAAACCAAAGAAGCAGTGCAGAACAGAGTCACCTACTGCCCGAGCCTTACCGAGGGCTTTTAAACGAAGAGTCGACCGACTGTGTTTCGGATGAGATAGTAGTCCTGCTCTCCTCAAGTCACTGCAAGATCTTCCAGCGGCCTCCTCTCGAGCATCGGTATCTCGCGACTGTGCTCAACGAGATTACTCCGAGTTCCTGCGAAGAACTCCGAGCAAAGCGTTCGTAGCTTGGAGCAGCTTTGAACGAGCGTAAGGAGGAGAATCGAGTCACTGGACGAAAATATAAATTTTGCGAGAAGACAGCAGTGGCCGACTCAAGGTCTCCGGGCTTGAAAAGGAGTCGATCGAGATCAAGAACGAGTCAAGCACGCCTGAAAGACCCTGATACTCGTAAGTCTTGTTACGAGCAGCTCATGGAGCGAGAAGTCGCTCGCCTTCGTGAGCAAATCGACACTCGAGGTCCACCTACATCGAAAGTACAACACTCAAGGCACTCCACCACGATCGCCTTATGTATGCTTTGGCAAGGCATACCCGAGCCGACATGTCCAAGGTCAAGGGTATGTAGCCGAATACATGGGCAACCCCGAGCTTACTCCATCCGAGCCCCAAGGTGCTGTCGAGAGCCGCCCTCTTCTTCCCCGCCCTCCCGCCGAGGCTCCCGCCGGTGTCCTTCCTCTCGCAAGCTCCCGCCGTGTCCTTCCTCCCGCCTCCTCCGCCGGTGCTCCCGCCGCCGATGATGTTCCTCACCGATGCCGCTTCTTCCCTCATTGCATGAATGACTTCGACTTTTTTTTTTTTTTTTTTACATATGTATTCTTTTCGCATGAAATAAAAAGATACATGTTTTGAACAATTCTATCGATCGCTAGTGTACACACATTCTTGTCTTCTACATCGAACTAACTTTGAATGTGCTTCACGAGTAAAAATTTTCTAAGTGTTGTACATCCTATTTTTATTTATGAATGCATGGTAGAGTTTTGCTTCGACTTAGGCTAAAAAGCCTTATGTCTATTTTCATGAGCTCATTTGACTTGCTCGAGCCTCGCGATTTGGCTCTTGCTGCACAACGTCCCGCCAAGAATTTAGTGCCTAGGGACTTTGGATAAGTGGGTTCTTGAACTCCCGCCGGCCTCAGAATCGACCCGAGCTTCTTCTCATATTACTCCCGCCTCCGGCCTTCAAACGACCTGAAGCTGGCAACCGTCCCGCCTAATGATTTAGGCTGGGACTTCATGCCGAGGATGCCTCTTCTCCTCGAGCCTTTAATCGACCCGAGGTCTTCCCGAGGACACTCCCGCCTCGGTTTTCAACAACCCGAAGCTGGCACCGTCCCGCCTAACGAGTTAGGCTGGGACTTCACGCCGTGGAGTCTTCTTCTCCTCGAGCCTTTAATCGACCCGAGCTTCGATGACACTCCCGCCTCGGTTTTCAAATAACCCGAGCTGGCACCCTCCCGCCTAATGAAGTTAGGCTGGGACTTCATGCCGAGGAGTTCTTCTTCCGCCGAGCCTTTAATCGACCCGAGGTCTTCTGATGAGACTCCCGCCGGCCTCGCAATCGACCTAAGCACCGCGCCATCCCATCGGGATTTCTCGCCAAGGAGTTCTTCTCGATCTTCCGCCCGGCCCGCAATTGACCCAGTGCTTGTCGATACTCCCGCCGGCCTCGCAATCGACCCAAGCATGGCAATCGTCCCGCCTAAGACTTAGGCTTGGGGACTTCTAGCCAAGGAGTTCTTCTGAACTTCGCCCGGCCTCGCAATTGACCTAGTGCTTGCTGACACTCCCGCCGGACTCGCACTGACCCAAGCGCCTTCCGATTTCTACTCCCGCCAGCCTCGCAATCGACCCCTGGCCTTCGACTTCTACTCCGCCGGGCCCGCAATCGACCCAAGCGCCTTCCGACTTCTACTCCCGCCGGGCCTCGAATCGACCCAAGCGCCTTCCGACTCTACTCCCGCCGGCCTCAGACTGACCCAAGCTGCATGCCGTCCCGCCTAATGACTTAGGCTTGGGACTTCCGCCAAGGAGTTCTTCTCGACTTCTCCCGCCGGCCTTTTAATCGACCCAACGCCTCTAATTTTCTACTCCCGCCGGCCTCGCAATCGACCCAAGCTGCCTTCGATGTTACTCCCGCCGGCCTGCAATCGACCCAAGCATGGCACCGTCCCGCCTATCGACTTAGGCTCGGGACTTCCGCCAAGGAGTTCTTCTCGACTTCTCCCGCCGGCCTTTTAATCGACCGTAACGCCTTCGATTTTCTACTCCCGCCGAGCCTCGCAATCGACCCAAGCGCCTTCCGATGTTACTTTGCTCGTTTTCAACAACCCGAAGCTAGCACCGCCCCGCCTAATGAAGTTAGGCTGGGACTTCCGCCACGGAGTTCTTCTTCCGCCGAGCCTTTAATCGACCCGAAGCTTCGATATTACTCCCGCCTCGGTTTTCAACTAACCCGAAGCTTGGCACCGCCCCGCCTAATGAAGTTAGGCTTGGGACTTCATGCCGAGGAGTTCTTCTTCCGCCGAGCCTTTTAATCGACCCAAGCTTCGATGATTACTCCCGCCTCGGTTTTCAACTAACCCGAAGCTTGGCACCGTCCCGCCTAACGAGTTAGGCTCGGACTTCGTGCCGAGGAGCTCTTCTTCCGCCGAGCCTTTTAATCGACCCGAGCTTCCGATATTACTCCCGCCTCGTTTTCAACTAACCCGAAGCTAGCACCGTCCCGCCTAATGAAGTTAGGCTCGGGACTTCATGCCGAGGAGCTCTTCTTAAACCTTTCGCTCTTCATCATGAGCTTACATTATGAATGTTTTTCTCATTCTTACATACATTTGTACTTTTACATATCCCATCTCGGGACGTAAATATTTACATTAGCATTTTATAATACAAGGGACTCTACTCGAAATACTTCTTCGTGAGTCAGTGTGCTCCACCTGCCTCGACTCCTCGTCCGTCTGACGAGCCAACCCAGACGCCTCCCGGTCCCGCTAATTCCTCGCCTTAGCCTTTTCCTCTTCGATTTCCATATCCGGCTCACCCGCTCATACGCATCCGAATATGAACTGATCGAAGGACTCGCAGGTTATACCATGGTCTCCCCATCCGAACACCTTCTTTAATCCTCTGTAGCTCGTGGATGGTCGAACGCACCAAGATCTAGGACCGATCTACGGTATCTTTGATAAACTCCCGAGGGACTCTCCTTCTTTCTCGCCTCACTTCGACAACCCATCATGTCATCCTCGTGGGTCACCGCTACCAAATTGTTCTCGCGAACTCCTCGCACATCTGCTCAAACTCAAAATGCTTCCCGTGGAGTCTCATGGTACCATTCTCTCGCCCTTCCCTCAAGAGCGAGCGGAAGGCCTCGCGACCTGCTCAGGCCGACTGCACCTTGCACCTCGCCATGTCATCGAACCGCTCTACGTGTACTAATGGGTCACTCTTTCCCGAATATTGCAGATCCGGAAGCGAAAGTCACGTGGATCGTGACACCCATGATCTCCGCGGAGAGTGGAGATTCATTGTCCAAAGATTATTCGCCACCTTGACTCTTTCCGCTCCTCAAGATCTTCCACAACTCGTGCCAACCTGCTGCACCTCTCCCTCCAACTCCTCCGCACGAGAGGTCAGTCAGATCCTCGCAAATGTCGACGAGACCCCTTCCTCCATGTTTGCTTTCTTCTCTCACCGCAACATTCTGTGCCCGAGGTCTTGGCTTCATCTCCCGCGATTTTCCCGAATACGAGCATTCCTCTACTGACTCGGACATCGCTGTATGCTTTTCTCCGTCCTTCCCCGAATTCTTGTAATAGTGGAGGTCATAGTTTCGATCTGCTTTTCCATCCGATCCATTCTTTCCTCGATCTCCTGCTCGGGCCTCATTGGCCACTTCTCTCAAAGTCACCGATTCTTCCTGACTTACTCCTCTTCTACTGCTTCCCTCATCGCTGTGTCGTGTGTCTTGAATGTATTAGAAATCAGCTTTGTGCCGATCCCCACAGACGGCTGCCAAAAATGTTGATGCAGCTTTTCCCGCTGCCTCAACAAAGGTTCTCGAACCTTCAAACAAGATTTCCAAACAATTTCAAGTAGGATCTGCTCAAGCCTTCCGTCATGGCTTCAAACAAGACTCGATCCTTCCGCCGCTATAAGCTCGAGCAGTGATTGCCTCCTTTGTCCTGCTCACTGCCTTCTTCGTAATAGCTGATTTCCTGACCTACACTCACGTAAAACCGGTCAAGTGGTCGCCAGGCGTACCCTACGAAACCCTCCGACGCCAAGTCAAGAATCGGTTTCTTTTGTATCTCCCCAGTGAGGAGACCTGAAGATGAAAGTGGCATTATTTCGCCTTTCGATACGTATGGTGTTTTCAGTAGAATCGATGAGAGAATTTGAAAGCGAAGAACTCAGATCAAGTTACGCATCCTTTCTCGAATCGAAGTTCCAACCTTCGAGAATCAAATTCTTCAACCCTTCGTGAATTGGAAATGCCAACCCCTGCGCTGCTCTCCTTCGCTTCCTTTATACTGCTTTTCCCGCTCTTTCCTCTCCAGCCGCTCCACTCCCACGCCTAATGGTATCTCGGTCCCTCTCGACACCAGTGCTTGGCTGAATATTCCCTGGGATGAGCTACCGTCCCTTAACCCGATTCACGTGGCTGCATCACCATGCCTGCAAGTGCGCAGGAATGATGACACCTTGCAGGCACGTGCCGACCGACCGACAACAAGGTCACCTCTCCACCACGCTGGGACCCTTGTCGACATCAAAAGTGTGCCGTGATTCCGAGATAACCGGCCTGGCTGCTCTGGCCTGGCCTTGTCCACCAGTGCTCGTGGATCTCACGAAAGTGGGAGATGTGCTCTGGCCTCGACCTCGACCAGCCTTCGACCGAGGATGACCTCGAGCGTGCAAGGAGCCTCGACCTTGACCAGCCTTTGACCGAGGGATGACCTCGAGCGTGCAAGCGAGCTCTCAACCTCGACCAGCCTCGACCGAGCGATGACCTCGAAGTGCAAGCGAGCTCTCGACCTCGACCAGCCTCGACCGGGCGACGACCTCGAGTCGGCAAGAGCTCTCCCGACCTCGACCAGCCTTGACTGGAAGGACCGCCGGCCAGGCTGCCTCTAGCGCCTTGCTTGAGCCTAGGGCCTCGAGGGCTTGTCCGATATTTACCCCATACACCTGTAGGCTATTGAGGACCGTCTGATATTTTACCCAAACAAGAAGGATCTCTCACATCACAGACATATTTTCATTTTTCATTTCCCTTCTTTGCAACTAATTCAAATCTATTTTATTCTTACCGAGAGTACAATTAAAACTAATGCTATATCAGTTTTCAGTCTCCATGCACTTAAATCTTGCTCTGCCATCAAACATACAGGTACTGATATTACGGCTGCGCACAGGAGGTAGAGGGAGACTACCACAAGTTCCGCAGGATATATCTTGATAAGACGTGTCTGTGAAATTATTGTCATAGAAATTCAACTTCAGAACCTCTGAAATTTACGAGTTTATTGGAAAGTTCTTTTGGCTGAGTTTAAAGTTATATACCTGGAGAATGAACCAGATTGAACAAAGCAAGCACTGAGCTATAAGCAAAAGGCCGCCAAGGACCCAATTTGATAGCGATGACCCCACAGGCCATTGAAGTGGCTTTGAACGAGTTAAAGGTGACGTCAAAAACATTGCGGGTCCCTTGTAAAGGACCACCAATAATGCACCTAATATTGATACTATTGCCCCAATAATTTTAGCCCAAGTGCTTTTACTCCTTAAAGCTAGATTTTCCATCCTGAATTGTGCTTGTTAGTCAGGCTAAAAAAAATAAAATAAAAAATAAATTCCGGCCAATGATTCAACGCTGAGTAAATATTCAATTGAGTATTGAATCTCAATTATTTGGGGTCATGTCAATTGGAAAACAAATAAATTAATTAAATTTTTATAATGACCAATTGTTGATAAACAAATTATAAATATGATTTTAAAATGCACCACATTATGTGTCATTAACAACTGCATCAAATAATTAATATATGAATATGATTTAAAAATTCTTCAGTCGTTGGACAGTTTGTGCAAGCTACTTTGTCCATTTTGCTTGTCAAGTGGCGTATCGTTATTACAATAATAATAATAATTTCAATCCAGCTCATGATTTTCAAACAACTGCTTAAATTAATAAATAAATTAAGAACCTGAAAAGAATGGCAAGTGTGAAGGTAAAAGCAGGAATGGTGTTGGTGATTGCTGCAGAAAGTGTTGGAGAGCTGAATGCTATTCCAATATACCCAACTGTCTGAGATAAAACCCTGTTTAAATTCCCAATTATCAGCACATATATATTTGGACAAAAAAAAAACAAATAAATAAGATGGCGACAAAAATAACTGTAAATCTAGCTAACTTAACTCACTCAATTTACTACAAAGTAAACTTGACTGCGATTATACATTATTCTGTAACCATCATGCGCACTGTGTCCGTTTATCATTTTTCATAATATTAGTCACAATACGATCCAAGGAGAAAAATCATACAGTAATTTGTGCTATATGTGAATTGTGAAATAATAATACCCAATGAAGGAAAGGAGGAAGATTCTTATGAGGAGAGAGAACTTGAATGGTGGAACCACCGTTGTTGTGCTGCATATGTTACATAAATAAATTAAGGGAAATTCTCAAGATGATGAACAAATTGATTATTAGAAGAGAAGATTAATAAAGAGATATATAGCGTACCTGGGGCTGGGAAAGATAAAGAGCAAAGGAAGGAGAAGAAGAGTGGCGAGAGGGTAAGAGTAGCCAACAAAGACATAGTAGCTCAACCCTTTTGAAGATGCTGCCTTGAATAGAGTATTTAAGCCTACTGTGGCGCATTCCACGGCAACCAATGCTGCAAACAACAAAGCTTCCTTTAAAAATTTCCTCCTATCCATTCTTGTTCTTGATTTTAAATTTTTTTTTCATCAGCTAGGTCTCTCTCGTCTTAATCTCTTCTCCATCATCAAATACATTAAAATGAATAGCCTTAAAGTGGATTAGGTATCCAATACCTAACAAAAAACTTACTACTAAAACTCTACTCGCTTTCATATTCTCAAAGTTTGACATGAAATCGGGTTTTAGCAAATTCAAATTCATCCTAAAGATCGGTATAAAGTCGCTTTTACTTGTTCCATTCGGACGAGTATGAGTGGACTCATTATGCCATTTGGTTTAAAAATGCACCTTACGAATTTCAAAGAGTCATGAATGACATTTATAACCCTTATTCGTAATTTTGCATTGTTTACATTGATGATGTTTTGATCTTTTCTAATACAATTGATCAACATTTCAAACATTTAAAGACTTTTTATTTTGCTACTAAAAAAGTTGGACTAATTGCTTCTAGTTCGAAGATTTCTTTGTTTCAAACTAAAATCGATTCCTTGGACATTATATTTCTAAAGGAACAATTACTCCTATTGAGAGGTCTCTTGCTTTTACAGACAAGTTTCCTGATAAGATTCTTGATAAAATTCTTTATAGATCTTTCAATTTTAAACCAATTTTATTCTTTAAATCAAACCTAAGCAACACAGGGTTTGATAGAAATTAAACATACATTATGGTTGGCTTTTCTAGCATACACAGCGACTGCGATCCGGATCCCGAAATGGTGCTCACGAGTGAGGAGGAGAAGAGAAATACAAGCGAGGGAGAGATCAGGTCTCTATGCCTCGGAGGAGCGTACAATTTGTATGGTAGATCCGATATAGAAGATCGATCTACAAATCATGCTTAAATAAAGAAAACTTTAAATAAATTACGGTAAATTAAATAAATAAAGTACAGAAATTTAAAATGCATAAAATAAAGTGCATAAATTAAAAGAGCATAAATTAAAAGTGCAGAAATTAAAAGTGCGAGAAAATAAATTAATTACAAACTTTAATTGCTTTAAAATAAATTACAAGATAAATGCTTACATTTAATTAAAATGAAAGCTAAATGCTTTAAAGAAAGGAAAACTCAAAAGGCGGAAATAATTCCTCAAAGTCTTTTGTTCATTGTTTTCCAAAGAGAGAGGAGAGAGAGAGAGAGGGAGAGATGAGAGATAGAGAGAGAGAGAGAGAGAGAGAGAGAGAGAGAGTTAGAGAGAGAGAGTTCTCAAATTATGAGAGTCAATAGTCTTCCTCCATAATTTATACATAAAATTTTAAACTGTTCACATTGCTTCATCGTAGTGCGTCCTGTAGTAATTTAAGCGTAGCGATCTTCAGTAGCATCGCAATCACTCTGTAGCTTTATACGGGACTGTAGCTTTATACGGAGAAATACAAAAGTTTTACAAATACAAATACTAATGAAATTCATTAGTACAAGTACAAATACAAATATAAATAATATCTTTACAACGATACAATAGAAATACATACAAAATACATTTAATTGGAATTTTTTTTTTTTTTTTTTACATAAACTAAATTTCAAAACTTTAATGCTTTAATTGAGACAAGATGTCGAAACACATATCTTCATTTTCATCTCCAGAGAGATGAATGGCTCTCCATTACTTGAGGAACTCGAAGAAGAGCTTCTGCAAAGTTTCGATCTTGAGGTGAGCAAGCTGCTGCATAATTTTGAAATACTCATCTTCGGTCTTTGCAGAGGCTAATAAGGATCGTGCTTTTGACCTTTGGGCCAAGAAAGTGCTTTGGGCTTTAGATTCTTCAATGCTTGGAGTTAAATGGCGCATGAAGAGAGCCATGCACGAACAGATGGACTCGAGAGTTTTGACTGCTCATCAAATTTTGACCACCACTTTTTTTAAAATGTCTTTGTAAAATCAGCTGGAGTCCCGAGTGTGGTATTGGAAATTCCACATCCGGACCCACGGAAGAAAGAAATTTATGCTGAAGCGAGAGAAAGGAGGAAACCTCTTCTCGGACTCGGAAGGGATATAATGAGCTTTAAAAGGTTTAGGCAATTCTTTAGCATTGGGAGTCAAGATATCTGGGCTAGAACCAAAATAGTTCCACCATTGTTGGAACCAGTTTGGAAGACTTTGCACGGTTATTTTTGAATTGAAGAAAAACAACCAGGAGTGTGTCTTTTTAGGGTTTTGGATAAAAAACGTATTAAACCAAGCTTGTTGGTAATCCCAGTAAGAAAAGGACAAGCAATGGTTTGGGCTCAATTTAAAATTGGCGGGAAAAGCCTGGGTTTTATGGAGTGGAAGACCCCATTGTTTAGGAGTTAGGACTTTAAGAATTGTGGCCGTAGAATAGGCCGGCTCAGAATGAGCTTCACTGAGAAAGAAATGTTTGAACTTGACAGACTCAGTATACTCAAGAAACTATTCTACCATTAAAAGCACTTAAAATAGCTTGCCATCGTGCAAAAATTTGTTTGGATGCAATGTTTTGAACATCTTTTTCTAAAACATGTTTTGCAGCTTTACAGTCGATTCTAAGTAAAAATTTCTGATTTAATAAATCACTTTGGAATTTTGATATGCATAACACAATGGAAAGAATTTCTTTTTCAATTAAAAGTTTTAAACTGCATGGATTCTCTACTCTGTAGAGCATCTTCTTTCTCTAGTTCTTCTTCTGAAAGGACTAATGTTTCAAAGAATGTTGTGAATTACGAAGATTTTATAATTGAAGATTTTAATAAAGCCATTGATTGTTGGGAATTACCAAAGATTTCTAAAGACACAATTTATAAAACAAAAAACTTGATTTTTAAAGGCAGATTATGTTATAAAAGCGAAGAACGTGACATCACTCTTTCAAAGCCTTTTGAAACAATTCATTTGTTTTCGAACACTCTTTAAAGCACCTAAAAGAAAGAAATTTAATTATGTGCATATTGGTTTAATCCAAGTTGGAATAAAGCCCCTTACTAAAGAAGGCCTTGACACTTCCATCTTAGCGGTTCTTAGAGATGGCCGATTCATCTCTTTTGATGATTCTTTACTTAGCAGTATTGAATCGAGTCTCTGTAAAGGTCCTATTTCATTTGATTGTTATCCAAACATCACAGTCTCACTTAGAGACAAAAATATCCTCAAAAGCATGATTCTTCAGATTAAGACCCACAATTATCACATGATTGAAGGATCAATCCCTGTTGCCCTAATTTATAAAATCTCCTATAAAGCAATGCATTCTGCGTTTAATCACGTAACATAAACTCAGATCAAAAGAGATGAAACTCTTCTCTTGCAGACTGACTTGTCCAAAGCTAACACAGTTATTCCTAGACCCATCCAGTGGAAAGACATAAACCTTCCTGAGGAATGGATCCTTGAGGGAGCCACTGAACCGGTTGTTCCAAAACAACTTGAGCCAAATTCAGAGTTGCAAAATGTGACTCAATATTCAGATGGCAAAGTAAAACTATCTTTTAGAAGGACAAACTCATATAGGTTCTCAGATAAAGACTACATTTCCGATATTCCTTCTACAAGTAGGAAATTCTCTAAAGTCCCTTACATCATCAATCTACCATGTAAAGACCAACCTAGGTTCTCCACATCAGATATTCCTAGTTCTTCAATTCGTTCTGTTGATTACTCTACTAGTGTTCCTCACCCAATTTACACCAGTAGCCAACGTGAACAAAGTAAGGAAGAGAAAGAACTTTCTCCTCCAACATCTCCTACATTTTCTGCTGTTACAGAAAACATAATAAGTGTCCTAGAAAAGGATTTCGAAGTGGATAAAGCCCTTTTGCGCAAAGATTTCTATTCTGACTTGAATAAAGAAAAAAGACTTTGGTTTTTTAATCATTTTTTAAATCAAAGAAAACAGATTCAAGAAGAATATTATGAATTTGTAAATTTACATAAAGTTTACATTTTATTTTTTGATTGGTTTGAAATGTATGCTTTTGAAAACAACATTTCTTATCCCTTTAAAGAATCAAACCCTATTACTACTAGAAAGAAAACTCCTGAATGGAATCTTTCTGATAGTGATAGAATCATTGAATCAGAACATCCACCTCTTAGGAGTATAACCATTGATCATGGTGATCCTCCAACTCAAATTAAAGCTTCACCTTACAAAATTCATAAGGTAAATGACCATGATAAAGATTTAGATAGTATTATCCAACAGAATAATTTCTGTAATACTACTCTAAATACTATAGGAAAACAGTTGAATAGAATAGAGAATCAAATCCAACAGTTTTGCAGCTTAAAATAGCTTTACAGCAATTTATTTAAAGTTTTCTTTATTTAAGCATGATTTGTAGACTGATCTTCTATATCAGATCTACCATACAAATTGTACGTTCCTCTGAGGCATAGAGACCGCTACTTGTTATAAGTGTGGAAGAAAAGGCCATACTGCAAGATTTTGCAGAATGAACACAAAGCTTCATGAACTTGGTCTTGATGATGAAACACTTTCAAAGTTAGCCCCACTTTTAGTTCAATCTTCTGACTCTGAGTCTTCTATGACAGGAGACAGTGAACCTTTACAAGTTGATGAGTTAATTGACTCTGATACTTCTGATTCAAGTGATAGTGATTCCGAATCCCTATTTTTAAAGAAAATCAAAAACACTTAGAGACCGCTACTTGTTATAAGTGTGGAAGAAAAGGCCATACTGCAAGATTTTGCAGAATGAACACAAAGCTTCATGAACTTGGTCTTGATGATGAACTTGGTCTTGGGCGGCATTATCTGTTTTGCAAAAATTCTCTGGTTAGAAAATCAGGAATAGAATTTGTATCACCTTTAATAAACTCAATATCAAAATCAAAAACACTTAAAATAGCTTGCCATCGTGCAAAAATTTGTTTGGATGCAATGTTTTGAACATCTTTTTCTAAAACATGTTTTGCGACTTTACTGATCGATTCTAAGTAAAATTTCGATTTAATAAATCACTTTGGAATTTTGATATGCATAACACAATGGAAAGAATTTCTTTTTAATGGTAGAATAGTTTCGTTGGCAATCATTCCAATGTCGTGAAACATCTTGTACTTATTTGTTCTTTATTATTATTAACTTGCTTTAAAATGCCACCATATCCTAAGTCGGATGCATCGGTTTCAACTATTTTAGGTAATGCAGGATTAGCAAGGAACAAGCAAGGAATTTCTTTTCTTGTTTGTTTTATTAATTTAATGACTTTGGTATGCTCATCGATCCATGCAACGAGATTTTTCTTTAATCTATCATGAAGGGTTTTGAAATCCTATTGATGTTGGGACAAAAATCAAGAACATAATTTAAACTTCCAAGAAACCTTTGGATGTCTACAGGTATGGTTTCTGACAGCCTTAAAGCGGAAAACTCTTATCCTAGACGCGACTTACTACCGAGTAAAGAATTCAACAACCACACGAAATTTTATATATATATATATGTGTGTGTGTGTGTGTATTTTT